>OX463844.1:36300919-36567725 GCA_949825065.1 Odontocerum albicorne
GTAATGTGTTCTGCCCATCAAAGTTGCTGGTTGTCTTAGCTTCATCAAGAACATTTGATTTGTGCGCTTGTCCTGTCATTTTATATTGAGAACACGATGCAAGCATCTCTGATGAAATATTTTTTTAGTTTAAAACGTAGATAATTTGAGACATTTCAGAAATTTTATTCCATTAAGAAAGTCAATAATGTCTCAAATGTTTGTGTTTTTACTTTTTATAAAATAATTTTATAAAAATTACTTTTTATAAAATAATAATCTTACGAGTATTTTACACCTCATCAAATTTTGAGAAAAAAACATTTTGAAGCTTGTATTCTTATAAAACAATAATGTTCGATCAGTAATATTTTTAGATACCATCAATACCGTGTAATTGTAAGATTTATAAAAATTAGTAATACACGATTTTTAAATGTAATCAGAATGATCGATCTGGATGAAATACACATATTTGTATTGTATTACGCTTTCATTGTATACAGTACAGCCTGGCGGGTTTATTGTTATGTGGCAATCTCTTACACTAATCAAAAATATCTTCAAGAGGTCTGAAATGAAAATCAGACTGATGCTTTTTTTTTTAAACTGTATACCAACGGAAATTAAACCCGCAACTTTCAAGTCGGTATCTTACCAACTAGGCCATGGAGGTCATCATTATAATTTGTAAACATTGAAGTAAAATGGTTCTATAATTTTTCATATTAATTTGTGTGTTTATTTCATTACATAAGTAAACCGTTAAAATTTTAAATGATTTCTTTGAACTACACAATTTTTTTCCTAAAATAGGAATAAATCACAAATTTTGTCTAAAACAATTCAAATTAAAAATAATTATGAATGTAACTACATATACATACATATATGTATATCGTCATGGTAACTGCAATAGGTTGTATGTAAAAAAGTCACATCGATGAGCAAATGGTTGTATGTCAACATAACTTACAAAAAATACAACTTACAATAAAAAATCTAAGGGCAGTATTAATCCGGAGTACAATCAATCATGATATTATTTCATTTATAAAAGCAGCCGAGAAGATGGGGGCAAATGGGAATGTTTTTTGTCTCTCCTGTAAAGTTTGATATATTGGACATCTGACCTATTGCAGTTACCACGACGATATGTATTTTATAAACTCTTGTGATAGTACAATGGAAGTTCATTTCACAACATTTTTTTCTATATTAAATGCTCAACAGGTTTGTGACCATACAACATTTTCTATAAGCCAAAACAGAAAACACTTCTGTCACTCTAAATTTTGTCATTGATTTAAATTTTTTTTTTTTTTCAATAATTGTCTAGGAAATGCCAATGGCCCACTGACAATATATTTCTGTCGACTTAATTGGGAAGAAATAAATTAATGTAATTTTTTTGTTACATTTAAGTAAAGAATCATCTACCGAGCCCAGAAAGGTCACTAGGGACCTCCATCGTCGTTAACCTATTGAATATATGTAGTGTGTATTTATTTTTCATGTGTATATTTTTTTAAAGGTTGTATGTAACTGTTCTATCCAAAATGATATTAATATACCTAATGTATTTAAGTTTTAGAAATTGTATATAATATCAACTGGTTTACTATTGCGTCCAACTCCAAACATTTCCAAGTTTTTTTTTTACAAAATAATATATAAATTAAATAATAGATTTGTACAATTTTCTTTTCTGAATGTCAAAAATAATTTTGATCATAGGTTGTAGTGTGATTTTTCATTTTATTAAATATCCATTTAACACTAGATATTTTTTTTAAATTTATTTAAGATATATAATTGTAATGTACTACTAAACAATTATTTTTTTAATCGTTAATTTATTTTACAAAAATGAATTTGAAACTATCCAATAATAACTCAACATATCGCAAATAGCATTATGCACATAGTATCATGAACTCCCAATAATTATTAACAAATTGAGTTTATTTATTTGCAAAAACAAGAAACTCACTAGATCATTGATAATTTGGCAAATATTGACAAAATTCACAATTACTTAAGGGCATGGATGGAAGAGATTTGGAGAGATCTCGGTCAACAAGTAGTAATGAATTTATTGTATACTAGTAGTAGTCAAGGCATATACAGTTTTGCCTGAATTTTAAGTAAATTGAGGGATAGTCTTTAATTTGTTGTTATGATATACAATAGATATTTAAAAATAAAAAATTGCAATCTTATTTGTGAAGATACAACTAAATCTTTAATTCTTATTTTCTGAAAAACACTCATGATTAAAAATAACCTCAACATTTTGATGCATTTTGAAAACCGTCTGAATTGAGAAAAAAATAACATTTTAATACTAAGAAATTAAGTTGAAAACTCTTACTTTAAGCCAATCAACTTAAAAAATATATATTTCGTAAATGATGAAAATATTTGGCAAACCTTGTAATTAAAATTTCAAAACACTTCATTTATCGGTTAAATGATAAAAATGGTGATACATTTTAAAAGAACTCCCCTTTACACATATGCACCATGTTCGTGTTTCTAATGTTAAGTGCGTAAATTTTATATTTATTTTATAGAATGTGAAGCTGGGGAATATTTAGAAAAGTGTATCCTAGGAAAACGTAAAATGTGTTTGACTTAAAATTCCTGTTATACTAACTACAGTTTACTATACTTGGGAAAATGTAGGATGGTTGCTGTGACGTTTGAAACATCATGTCTCAAAGGGATGGGGTAAAATATTTTTTTTTACAAATTGAATAGTTTTTTTTATAAATCGAAAAATTGTTTTTCTCTAAACTGAAGTTTTAATTCCTAATTATCATTATACTGACTTTCTAATGTATTGTATGATTTGTATCTATCTATAAATAGGCCAAGATCCACTATGAATTAATACTAATTATGAACATTTAATTTTAGGTATAAAAAAATCCAATTATCGAATACCCCATCCTTAGCCAATCCAGACTAACGTAGTGACTTTTGACAAAGGTCACCAAATATTATTTGATTTTAACAAACTGCCACATTTTTGCTAATTTGTAACAAGATTTATTAATTTGTCATTATTGTTAGTTTTATGTAATGTATTTACCTAAATAACTTGCTATTTATTAGAATTGAGGCTTATACTAAGGGTTGTATTGGGGCGAATTTGTGAACTGTCACAGGAACCGGGCTACAATTTCTTATGTATAATGCTATAAACTGTAAAACTCTTGAAGTATATTAAGTTATTATTCCATCCATGTTATTAACATTAGGTGAGAATCCATTGGGTAGTTTTGAATTAAATATTTATATTTAAAAAAAAAACACATTTATGTACTGATTTTAATATACTTGTAAGTATTCAAAATCACTTTTATATATTGATTTGAATATTCTTTCTGCTTATGAAATGGTTTTATTTTGCTGTGATAAACTCGGAAGTATTTTTTTTTCTTCTATTGAAGATTTTACTCCCAAATACAAATTTGATGATTAAACTTTTTTGTGATCATTTTATAAACATTTTTGTTTGTGATTATTTAATTATCATGTTTGTTTGAGTGCTTATATATTTTTTGTGTTGTGTGCTTTACATTTAATGTTTTTGTGATATAATTTGTATACTAATATCTTGCCCATTTATAAAAACTTTAAATATTAAATAGTGGTTTAATATATAATTTTTTGCATGGTGCATTAAATTTAAGTTTTTGTCTATTATTTCTTAACCATCTTTTTGGTTTAGCTACTTAACTGCCTGGTACATTGATTGTACTTCCATCCATTTATTAATATTAATCACGTAGGTTATGTAATCAAAAGACCTTACATAAAATATAATTTTTAGATTATGACTTGCACTCTTAATTATAATACATATTATTAAATATATTTATAAGATATCTTAAATAAAATTTTATACAGATGCTAATTTTTAACAACTTTTTGTACCTATGAATCTATTTATTCGTACGAAAATAATATATTTTTTACAATGAACAATTTATTCAGACTAACTCATATCAATTGTCCGATTCGTTTTATTTTATAAAATATGTTAAAATATCAAATGCTATGTTTTACTTTTAAATTATTTCAATAACAAGATTTCAGGTTACGAAAAAAGTTTTAAATTATTTCAATATCAAGATTTCAGGTTACGAAAAAAGTTTTAAATTATTTCAATATCAAGATTTCAGGTTATGAAAAAAATTTTAAATTATTTCAATATCAAGATTTCAGGTTACGAAAAAAAATTCTTTTTATTTAATACACAAATACTAAATAGTCTTCTAATTATCTGAAATTAATCATTTTTATATTGAATTTTGATATTTAAGTATAGAAAATAATCATTACGAGTAAAACACATCCATCGAGATATGAAGGTGCCTTTCAAGAATCAGTGCTCTTGATTTTTTTTATTTAAGAATAAGAAATATTTCGTGGTTATTGTTTAATGTATTGTTATTTACTATGAATTTATTTTAAGCATTTTTATTAGTAAATTTAATGTGCATTCAAACTAGAGCAATACATCTGAAAGTATTTGAGGTTCTGAAGGACAAATGGTGAGCATGAAAAAAAAATATTTTTGTCTCAAGACCTGGAGATAAAAACAAAATATGTATTGATTTGTAAAACCAAAATTTTAATTTGTCATCAAAATTGATATTTCATATATTTTTCTTTATGTATATTACGAAACTATGAAAACATATTGTATATTTAATATTACTCAAGGTAAACAAACATATAGATAAATTATGTTATTGTTTTGGTAAACATGAGAATGTTGACAAGATTTCCTTTTTGAAATTGAGCAAGTTGTAATAATACCCACCGAATGCTGATTGAGAGATAATTTACGTTACGTTAAATCCATATATTTTTTTAAATGTAAACAAAAAGTTTTTTTAAGAGTGGAGGAAACCTTTAAGCCGAGAAAATAGTACCAGTGTATCCGCTTACTAGTTCATTAAAATTTGCTTTTACACACCTAATTTAACATGAATAAAAAAAGGTATAATTCATATATGTATATGAACATTGGGTAACCAAGTTGATTTATCATTAAACTAATAATAAACTAACTATTCATAAAACATACATACAATTCTAAAAGCTTGCTACATATTAAGTCATTTTTGTAGCAGTTACTTATATTTGAAATTACTTAAATACAGTGAAACCCCGTTTTTACGTGCCCAGAATTCACGTTTTCCTGCTATTTGCGTTTAATTTTTACAATCCCGTTTTATTTTAGTACATTTAGTACCCGCTTTTACGTTTTTATTTCCCGCAATTTACGTTTGAAATATTTAAAATATTTGAAATGAATATTAGGAAGCAGAAATATGTTGTTTCTATTTATAGATACGTGTGCACCTGCAGCACTCATGGTCAAGGTTACACGAGTCGTGTAATACGATGCAATTGGTGGGGAATTTAGCGAATCAGAGGCAGGCAGACTGTATAGGCAGGTCAATCTGTGCTTGTGTCATTCGTGTACATACAATTTCAATTGTCGTGTATTTCGTGTGTCAATTTACATTTTTGTCATTTCTTTTAATTTTTCGTTGAATCCCTTCAAATAATGTCTCAGCAAAGAAAAACATTATCGATTCAAGAGAAAAGGAAAATTCTCAAAAAAGTGAATCAACACATTGGTTCACGTGTGATTTGGAGATACCCATTACAACTTTGGCTACGATAATAAAAAATCGTGAATCGATTGATTTAAATGCGATGCAATGTGGTCCCATAGCGAAAAAACGCATATATGAGTACATACGACCTTCAAAATACGATGAAATTGAAGAAATCCTTAAAGAATGGTTTGTCAGCTCGCGTTCCAGCAATATGTCAGTCAACGGTTCATTAATTCGGGATAAGGCTCTGCACATTGCGTTTCGATTAAATATCGAAGGATTTACTGCATCAAATGGCTGAATAGATCGTTTCAAGAAGAGGCACTCTGTGGTGTATAGATCAGTTTGCGGGGAATCTCGAAGTGTTGATTTGGAGATCACTGAAGATTGGAAGCAGACAGATGTTACTACTCTAATTGTGATGACATCTGAAGTTATGGATATCGATGATATAGTAGACAGTCATATCCACGAAAACTTATCTGGTGAAGAAGAGGTAAACTTAATCCATCCAATTCCAACAAAAGAAGATGCTATGAGGCATATTGAGGGCCTTAAAAGCTACTTTACTAGCATTGAAAACGTACAAGACAAAACTTTCTTATCGATTTATAAGATCGAAAAAGCTGTAAACCAGCACAAAAATATGTACCAAACCGATTTGCGTGATTATCTAAATAAAAAATTATTTTCAGTTTTTTTCTCCAACCTAATCTCAATTTTTTTTCTCTAATTACGTTTTTTTTTTATCAGTCCCTTTAAAAACGTAAAAACGGGGTTTCACTGTACTTCATTGAATATAATGTTTCATGAAATCTGCATATGGCCCAAAATTCTATTGTAAATTCAATATATTTTCATTGTCATACTGAATCATTGAATAGTAGATAAGTTTTATTTAAATTTAAACATAAGAGACTTCATATTTTAATAATATTTTAAGCTTTTTTCTATAATCACGCTTTTATTTAATGCTGTGAACTAAAATATTGTTAACTTCACAATTATTTATTATTAACTGAATAATTCTCACTGCCATTTTCGTTCTGTAGTAAAATACAAAGATTTAGGAAAAGTCAAGGAAATGAAATTGAGTAAAATTCAATATATTTAAGATATATTTTTATGTTATTCCCTTAATTGAAAAGTGTATTAGTAAAATGAAATTTGGTTATTGCCATATTTCCAACTTGTCTATCATTTTGAATATTTCAAAAAGCGATTGAGATACTGCAATTAAAGTTCCCCACGTGTAACATGCCATGAATTATCTCCACTCAGCCTATACAGCTGCAAGCAGCCTTACGTCCTTTCAAGTAATGCCAGCTTTTAAGAGCTTGTCGAAATAGACCGAGTTACGTAATCATAAATTAGAAAAATAGGTGGTAACATATATTCGGAATTTATAAATTGATATTTAAATTTTCCATTGGCATATTTTCATAAATCGAATTTGAAAATAAAAGTATTTAGTTGAATTATATTGGATAGATGTAATATTTCAGTTGAACAAAATGAGATGCATAGGGAACCATATCAGGTCACTTGGCACAGTAAAAAAGCACTGAGTATTTTTAGCAGCTATTGAAGACTTTATACACTAAGCTTTAGATAACTTTAATCATATAAGCCATATTATTATTTAAACTTAATGTGGCGTAATTCTTACTTATCATCTTGTGATTTCTAGCAAGCTAACATGTAACATGGACTGGGCTGTAATCTGTAGCTCGCTTAGAAAATCATAAAATAAATGGATTGGTTATCAACACGTCTTTTATTCAATTACCAAAATTATTTGCACCCTTGCGTGTATATCCCAAGCATTTATATCCCAACACACTCCTTTCCTTTCTCAAACATTTGTACTACCTTGATCAAAAAGTTTTAGGACCGGCCACCGTGTGGCGCTGTCAGTCACCCGATTGGAATTCTTTTTTTTTTGTTAGGTTACCACATCTATCATTGACACTTCCCTCTAAATTTCAGCCTCATAGCTTGACATTAGTAAAAGTTACGCTGTACTGAGTACATCTACCTTTATGCGTGTTTTCGATTTTTTACAAGTTGGAAAATGGCATCAACTGTGCATCAACGAGTTTGCATTAAATTTTATGTGAAAAACGGATTTAACGGTCCGCAGACATTGAAAATTTTGGAGAAGTGTTTTTCGGTGGCACGAACGCTTCAGAAGTGGTCGTGAGTCGGTCGAGGATGACAAACGCAGTGGTAGTCGAAAACCGATGAAAACATCGATAAAATCAAAGAAATGTTGGCCGAAAACCGCAAATTCACCATCAGAGAGCTGGCAGAGGACTTGAACATCGCTTATGGATCCGCTCATGACATTTTGGTTAGTGATTTTGGCCTCAGACGTGTCGCTGCAAAACTGGTGCCGAAAGACCTCAATTTCATGAAAAAAAAAGGACCGCGTTGAAATCGCGAAAGACATGATTTCCATGAGTTTTTGACCAAAAACAACACGATTACTATCCAGCAGCCTTCGAATTCACCTGATCTGGCTCCCTGCGACTTTTTCCTGTTCAACCGACTTAAAAAACCGCTTCGCGGAATGCGTTACAGCACCCGAGAGGATGTCATGAAAAAATCGAAGACGGCTCTGATGGAAATACCGAAAATCGAGTACCAGCGGTGTTTCGAGGATTGGATTAAGCGCTGGCGTAAATGCGTTGCAGTCTATGGGGAGTACTTTGAAGGGGACCATATCATAAAGTCCTAAAACTTTTTGATCAAGGTAGTATATTTTGATGAGTGCAAACACTTTTAAAATCTGTTCCACATAATCTAGCCGCACTTCTCAGTCTACATTTTCCAAACATATGTTCAGAAACCCCCACTAGTCTTAGTAATTTTGAAAAATCTTTTAAAATTTCTATAGTGGACCTAATATTTAATTAACTTATGGAAAATGATTACTTTAAGAAATAAATGAGCAGAGAAAACATCTGGTACGAAGCACATAGACATGATTTTAAGAATATTTGGGGTGTATTTTTGAGTAAGGTCTGTTTTGAAAGTGAAGATGGGATTAAGCAAATGCAGTATTTTTATGAGTCGGTAACCTGCTGTTGGCCATTTTATCATCGTTAAATTTGTGATGGTGTATGCAATGAAGTGTATGGACTTTCGTGCGGAAGATCGCCGGTTTGAACCCCCCGCTTTGCTAATTACCACAAATGACAGGCATTTTTTCCGACTAGTATTCAGTCATATAAGGATACCTATTACTTCGGTCATATCTATTCTTTCAAAACAAGAGAAAAAAATTATATTGGTGTACTCCGATTGTCTTACTTTAGTGTGCTATCGAATCCAGTAGTGTTTTGATCATAGTTTGCTGGTGTGCAACAGGACACTTATTAAAAATATAAACCCCATGTCACAGCTTCACTTTCCACCTGAATTTGATATTGGAATGGTGACAGGATACTCGACTACGAGGCCCAGCAACGACAACGGGGTGTAATTTACAATGAGTGCAATAAACAAACTGGAAAGTTCATGCTATGATTCAGTTTTAATTTACTAAAACAATAGTACTGTGGAAATATATAGGCAACTTTGTGAAGATGGCTTAAATATACCTATAATAAGTGACAGTAAGGTACAAGTAAGACATGTTAAGATGTTTATTTCAAGGAGAATAAATATTCATGACAAAAAGCATAGCATACATAGAAAAAAAAACTAAAGGTCAAGGGGTTAAAAAAACGCCTTTTATATCATTTGAAGATGAAAAAAAATGGTTTGTTACCAAGAAGATAATTAAATTTTCACTTGTTCTCCAATTTTTTTTAAATATTCTTAGGACAGTGTGACTACGGAAGAATGCTAAAAAGAATATTTTTATTTATACTAGTTAATTCTCGATTCCCAATTGAACAGCCGAGTAAGGTATTTTTTTATTAAAAGACGGAATTTTTCCATATTTCTCATTTATTTGTATAGAAATATAACATACAGTAGACTCTCAATTATCCGGGGTGGTGGGGAAAAATTGACCCAGATAAAAAACCCCGAATATCCATAAAAATATTAAAACTAGAGCACACAGCTATGTGACTTGAAAATGTATGATTAAAATTTTCAACTCGACCTTATGCCCTCCCCACTTGTTTCAAAAGACCTGAATCGAAACGTGCCCAAATAATAATTTGCAAACACGCCATAAACCATGAATTCCAATTTTGCCAGTTTTATTTTCTATTACACATTCATTTTGCCAGTTAAATTTCCTTAGTTTCAATAGATATTATGAAGTGAAGTGTAAAGTTATTTTTACATTTTAAATACTCATACATAAATGTTTTTTTTTCTGCCTCGGTTAATCCGACCCCAGATAATTGAGAGTCCACTGTATTTCACCTTATTTATAACTTTGAAGGAATGCTTTTTCTGTTGCACTATTTTTTACGAGGATAATAAATGCTGGTGTGCCAGCTCTTAATTCAAAACATGGTTCTTTCATAATATCTAACAATGATTTATTTATATTCACTTGATATAGTTTATATTTCTTAGTGCCTTCATAGTAAACATTTAGGTTTTCATATTTATATTTATGATCTGTGTCCCATTCTGGAAACATCTCAAACATCTCAGTTAAGTGATCAGCAAAAATAGAAGACTCAGGACATTTCTGCATGAAATCGGTAATCTTATACTCTGGATAGAGAAACAACACTGGCCAAATAAGTTCTTCGGAAGAGATGTGAACCCGACAATCAGCCACACCGGGGAAAGTGGGTTCCAGATCGGTCAGGTTAAATGATTTTGAAGAATTTTCCTCCAATTTAATACCTGTAAAGATATTTTTTTAAATTTTAAATACAAGTCAAATGTAAATTAGGGTTATTTTATTATCCACAATATAACATAAACAATACAAAAACATTTGAATGGAAATACATACTGAAGATTTAAGTACATAACAAATGCTACTATTTTGTGGGTATAAATAACCACTTGACCAGGCAAGAATCACATACACAATTCCAATCCCGTCTCACATACATATATATCATCACACCGTGCCCCTTGTGATGTGGGCAGAGAGATCAGATATCCAATAACACAATTTTCGCCTTCTCCACATTCATATATCTCACCTCACCTTCTCATCATGCACAATCTTTTATTATTCATACTTCCCTCTTTACCTTCTTTTAAAACCTGGTCGATTTGGCCCAGTCATGTTTTCCTTGGTCTACCTCTTCCACACACATATCTTGCACTTCTGACTTGTATATTCACTTAGTCATTCTTTCATTCGACCCCATCATAATCTTAGCAACCACATCAACTCCTCATTTAAAGCTCAACATTCACTCTATATTCTAACATATTGTTTTACATTTGAACATGTAATTTGACAAAAATCACCGCTCAGGAATGCATTGTAAATTCTTGGTGCAAAAAACCGCACGTGTCTCCTCCGAAATGATTTCATTCTAAAGGAAAAATATTGTCAACAATAATGTTACATGAGATGAGGCAAATGTATACTTGATAAAGATAAAACATTGATTTTTAAAGGGTATTTTGATTTAAAAGGCAAGTACATATATGCCTATTTTTCATGAAAATTCTAATGATCTATTTCAAGAAATTCACAGCTGATAATTCTGTCCCTTAATTCATGAATATTTTGAAGCATATTTATAAAAATAAACTAATTTTGATTTTACACTATTGGTAGAGATAAAACATTTAGCAAATTTAAAATGTTCAGTATTAAAGTTATTTTTACCTCTTGATTTGATTGCTTCCAGAATAGCAATTTCTTCGGCGGTCTTTTTCTTGTCTTTAAATTCTTTCTTCCGCAGATCTCTTTCTAATATTGCTTTTCTTTTCTCAGCCTCTCTTTTGATTCTCAAAGCATTATTTTTGTCAAAATTAGCATTAATCATCTCATTACAATATTTAAAACACAATTCATATTCGGAGAGTTGTAAAGCACATTCGGCGGCTCTTGCCAATGCCTTGGTATAGTTGGGGTTGATAGACAAGGCTCTCTGAGCATCACAGAGGCTAGATCTATAGTTTTTGAGAAAATAATGACTGGCAGAGCGATTGTTGTATAAAGTGGCATTAACTTCAGCATCATTACATTTCACTTTGATGCCTTCCGTGTACCTGAAACATTAAAATAATATCAGGCTGTTTAACTTGAATATTGGAGAGAAATTATATTAGAATGGTGCTAACCCATGACACGGAGTGACCAGATGGTGCTGGCACGAAGAGGATAGAGTCAAATGGAGGAAATTAATCCAGGTAGTAAATCATGACTTGACCATTAGGAATGTTAAATATGATTGATTGATAGGAATACACTTCCAATGAGATTTATTTATTTTTATTCACAATACAGGCTTAGCCCAATTACATTGGAATGTTTAATTTAAAAAAATAAAATATTCGATAGTTACTTAAATAAATTGACAAGCTTTTTCCAATGTCCCCAGTTTTAGAAGAAAATTTTCTTTTCCTTTTGTCAATGTGATATGTCAATATGAAATGTCTGAAGTGTTCCTGTTTCGAAAATGTTACAATTGCTAAAAGAAAAAATGACAATGAGGTAACAGAGTAAGGGGATGTGGTACAAGGTCCATTTATAATAGAATTTCTATGAGAAATTATTTCCTACTAGAATAGTTCCAGCTTAACAAAGGAAAATAACAAAATAACTTCAATACGAGGGTTGATAAAAAATTGATTAGATTTTTTTTATTTTGTGAGCTGTTTGTTTTTGATTGCCCCATCTTTTTCCACGCATTGACGACACTGTCTATGATGTACATTTCAATTTTCAGCCATATTGGATGGGCAGTTTGTGTTTGACAGTCGGGAATTTACAACGCATTTTGGCACATTTGCGATTGTTTTATTTTAAAAATGATTTTTTTTGGGGTTTTAAGCCGTTTGCATGTGGCGATCTGAAGAAAATGATTAAAATTGTGGGCAAAAACTCTCAGATTTTGCACCATGATAATGCACCAGCTCACACTTCACTACTAATTTGTGAATTTTTGGCCAAAACCAACATTGTCATGACGCTGGAGTCACCGTATTCACCAAATATTGCCTCCTGCGACCTTTTCCTGTTCTCCAGGATGCAAAGGACATTCAAAGCTCAAAGTTTTGCGACCATAGAGGAGATAAAGACAAAATCACTGGGTGAGCTAAAGGCTATTCCATAAAGTGCGTTCCATAAATGTTTTGCGGATTGGAAAAAACATTGACAAAAGTGTATTTTATCCTATGGGGACTACTTTAACGCGTTCAATGCTAATAATGGGCCTAGTGCGTTCTTCTTCGCAACCGTCGGGTGCTAACAACGCGCCTGACGCGTTTTCGTACGCAAACCAGTTTCGTTTCAAATGGAGGTGTGGGGGAGAGGGGTACTACTAGACAACACCAAATTAAATCGCACGTAATTTTACATCTTTTTTTTTTTTTTTAATTTTCAGCCACACGTGATTTACCTTAATAATTTGGTCGCATTGAAAGTGTTAAAGAAGACAATATTAATATTTATGATTAAATAAATACTTTTTGATGAAAATGAAAATTCTCATTATTTTTCATTAAACCGTATTGGGCTTGAAGTTGTAGTATGGGAAATTCTTAAAATTACATCAATAACTAAAGGCGTAAGTCACACAATCTCTGTAATTCACAATAAAGTTTTTGAATAAATGTTTCTATCACTGTTTCAATAATGTTACACACTTTTTCCTTATTTTTATTACTATTAGTTTGGCGATGAGAAGTAGCCTCTTCGAAACCTGGCTGGTTCATCTCGCTTTTATCTTTTAAAACTAGTTGTTTATCCGTCCTGTTAGAATTGGAATATGATTCACATGAAAGGTACTTAGGAAAACAGTGACAATGTGTGAAAGGAAAGCAGTGACAATGTAAAAATGTATATACCCTAAAATCGCCATCCTGTAATTTTTATGTTTAAAATTAAAGTTTCCGTCTTCTTTATAATTTGTGGCTAACTCAACAGAGGTATTTTCCGCCGGATCATATTTCAATTTCTGCAGGCCTTCCATTAGGGGTGACAAGTTTTCAGAAGATTCAGGTGCTTGCTTCATGAAAAAGGGATGTTTTGCCATCTCTTCCTAGAAATATAAAATATTTCGAGTTAGAACTGTTTACAGCTGTCAAGAGAAAAGTTAAAAAAATATATATATATTATGCTGATCATAAAAAAACTTGTTTAATTTTATTCTAGTCAAAAAAAATGGCAGATGATGGACCTTTTGATCAGTTTATAATAAAAAGTATTGGTTAATAGTTTAGGAAAACAGTCAAAATATCTAAATATAATATACATGATTTATGCAAAAAGGATTCAACCCACAAAACACATTTTTAGTTTATTTAATATAGGTATCCCTCACTTTACGAGATTAATTGGTTTTAGAGAAAAAAAATTGCAACGAAAAATGCTTTAAGTGAATTGATTTAAATCTGGATAAGATAAGAATTGATTCTAAATGTAAAAAGAACGAAGTAACGAAAAAAGTATAATTTTTTTTATTTATTTGTAATTAGAATGTCAACATAACCGTTGGGTAATAAATCAACTGGGCCTGGCAGATCTGGCTCATTTTCCTACTATCTTGAAGGCATTGAATCGGTAGGTAAACGATTTTCAGTGGGTTTTTTTACAAAAGATTTTCATAATTGATTTGATTGGCAGCATTTTTTTTATAACTATATTTATTCGTAGTAAGTTAAGTAGCTTCATCACCCAACGTGTGATTGCGAAATTCAAATCAGCTTTTAATTTTATTTAAATTGCGATTTAAATGGCATAAGGTAGTCAATTTTAAATTCTGTAATTTTTACGTCATATAAATAAACTGTACTTGTATAGTTCTCAGCAAAATGTGTTTTATTGGTTATTAGTAACCACTCAAAAACTTATCAAAAAAGAATCAAGCTTTTTTAACTAAGTAAAATAGAAGATTTGGAAATATGTAAAAGATTCCCTTTTTTACATATCATTCGATAGCTCCATTTACACACTATTTTCTGGAACCAATTACCCACGTAAATGGAGAGATGACTATTGAAAGTTACTGAAATTAAACATCTCGAGCTTCAAATTTGAGTGAACCAGAAAAGATTTACAAAATGGTATTGCTTGCATAAATTTATATTGTTATTGTATATTACATATTGTCTTACAAGCAAATGGATGTTGAAGCTTTTGTTAAGAAAATGTCCTTGTATTACAATTTAGATGTATTTACCTGGAGAGTTTATTGCCATGTGGCAATACCTTACAATTAACCAGAAAGATGTCAAAGAAGTTTGAAGTGAAAACCACAATTAGAACCTTTTTAAAAAAATTGAGTACCAACAGGAATCAGACTTATAACCTCCAAGTTTTACTAAGCCACAGAGCTCATCTCATTTCTGCACATCTGTTGTTTTTTTTACTTAATAACAATTTATGGCATATAATTATAATCTTTCTTGCCAGGTTCGAATTTTTCTCCCATTACGGAGAGTTAACTTCTTTCCGTAGAATGGCGATGAGCCCTTTCGGAGGAAAAAAATCTCTCCATGATAAAATCCTTGCCCATTGCACCAGAAACGTTTTCCTGCTTTAACATTAACACCATCCAATGAGAAGACAGGCCTCTGCAAAAAACAAAAAGTGCCTCTGCAAAAACAAAAACCGACCACCTAACAGAAAAAAAAAGATCTTCAAAGCTCCAATGAAAACGCCATCCTATTCCACCAATAGGCACCCCGACACCCTCTTCAAAACAATTCTCGCACATCCATCGAGCTTATAAAGATTGCCACACCTTCAAATGAAAATACTTCGATTAAAATAGTTTACTTGTAACCTTTTATATTTTGATTTTCTAAAATTAATTTTTGATCAACTGCATACATATAAAGCAATCTTATTAAAAAAAAAAACAGTTTTAGCCTACGTGATTTAATTTGTGGGGTCATAAATTTTTATTCCTGCTTGCACATCCTGTGAGCCTACAAATAAAACCACACTTTCAAACGAAAACACCTAGAGATGCATATTTACATTTATATATAACCTTATATATGTCATTATATTATATATGAACAAAAAGCAATCGTATTTTTGGCATTAATAATAGGTCATAGGACAAGTTCTGTGTCAATTATCATTCTTGGGGGTGTAAGTTGTACTATATCATTATTTATTAAGGAATTTTTTTACCTCTAAAAGAAAAAAAGGTTAGTAACAAATTAATTTGGTTGAATTAAATTAAATAATTTTAAGATGTCATAGTTTATCACTATGGCCCAATGGTTTACATATTTGTTTAGCACTTAAGTGTATTAAGCAGATTAGGGATCTTTTTTATCTAAATTTAGCGTTGTCCTGGTGCTTAGTGTCTGTAGCATAAATTCTATAAGTGCTCTCTCACACTATATAAAATCCAAGTTTTAAAAAGATCAACGTTCGATGAACAAACGGTTTACAAAATCGACTATCTGATTGGATACCAAATGTAGAATCTGTTAAATAAAATATTTTATACTACAGTAATCCCGCGTTAACCCTGGTTTTAAGACAACTCAATTTTATTGAAATTTTTTTTTAATTTTACAGAAATTATGGGCATATGAGCGGAAAGCTAAGTGCATTAGCCTCGCCCAATATTCTCAATTGTCCTACCTGAATCTGAACACATCGCTGACCCATAGCAAGTCAGTATGGTTTAAATCATTTCATAAGATGGTTCTGTCCACTGTCTTTGTATTTATTACAAGTTTATGAGAATATTTTTTCAATTGTTAGTTATTATGATCTCAAACCATGGAAGTGATATGGACGTATTAGATGTCAAAAAATGAAATAAAACCAATAATATTTACCTTTTTTTCAAAAATATAACACTAATTTTTATTTAAAAAATAAAGGAAATACCAATGTTTCTTATAACCTCCTATTTTATGTGAACTGCTAATCACAATCATAGTTATTGAAGAACGTATCCCTTGCAATTGACATGGGATTACTGTATTCAAATTTATAATTTGATAGTATAATAGATTGGAAAAAATGATCATAAAAGTATCATTCTGTGATGAGGAATACCTCAAATATATTCCTAATGCCAAAAGTTCGTAGGATTTTAACCTCTTCTTGGATTCCCCGTTTGAATTGAATATCCAGGTTACATTTGATTAAATGATTTCAGTTGGGCTTGTGAACTGTCATCACAGATTATTAACTACTTTCACTTGAGGAAACTGCAGAATGGTGAAAGAAGTCTGTTTCTTCAGGTACCTTACAGAGTACGGTTCAATGTGTTGAATTAACACTACTATGCAAAACCTCACTGATCAAGGTATTATTATAATGTGTTTGAATGTAATGCCTTATACTATTATATGTCTGTTCATAAAAATATTTTGCCATTTGCTTACTCAAATTAATGGACATACAACTCTTACACACAACAACAATTGAAAAGATAAAAGTATACAGTAAACTTGTATTATCTACAGTTGACCTCTCGCAAAAAAAATTTAATCTCGCGCCAAATCATTGCCGTCAACAATGAAGGTCTAGCATAGGCCTGAAGATTAGTCTCAAGTAAAAAACATGATCCTCGCTGTAATCTTATTGTTCCCGGTAATTCAGTGTTATAAAAAACATGATCCTCGCTGTAATCTTATTGTTCCCGGTAATTCAGTGTTATAAAAAACATGATCCTCGCTGTAATCTTATTGTTCCCGGTAATTCAGTGTTATAAAAAACATGATCCTCGCTGTAATCTTATTGTTCCCGGTAATTCAGTGTTATAAAAAAACCCTTATTTACCGTAATAATGCCTCCGAGACGCAAGACTGGCGACTCAAAGGTTTTTTTAAATGCTCGCATTCAATAAATACAAAGCTTAAAATTCTTGACTTAATATGAAAAGAAAACAATCCCTGCTATTGCTAAAATGCATGGAAAGAATTGATCATCTTTTTGTGAAGTAGTAAAAGAAAACAGAACACAAAGAAATCCGTCTTAGTTTTGCTGTTGCACCTTAAACTCCAAAAATTAACAAAGAAAACGGAGACGAGTCCATCCAGTTTATTTATAGAAAACGACTGTCGAGTATACTGGAAACAGAAATTTAGAAGGGGTTATTATCCGCGGGTTTCGCCTTCAGCGGAGGTGTTTGGAACCTATCCTCCGTGGGTGATGCGGGACTACTGTACTAAAGATTTTTTTTGGTAAATAAACAATGTTAATACTTTTAAGACAAAAAGTCAAAGTAAATTTTATTTTTAAAAATATTTGAACCCAATTTGCTGTTAACTTTTTTCCTTTTTATCAGCATACTTATATAAATAACATTGAATGCTATCCTGTAATCAGATGAGTGATACTGACTTATGAATTGTGCTAGCATAAGTAGACAGGTTAAAAGATGGTTCGTACTGTCATAATATATCAGTGCATAATACAATAAAAAATATGATCACAGAAACATATTATCGAAAAACTCGCACTGTTCAAAACCAATATTTGAGATAGTATTGTACTTGTTATCGTGTTTCGTCTTTGACATGTGTTTATTCCAAGTAACCACATGTTCCGTTTAAATTCCTGACAGCCAATTGAAGTAAACGGGGCAGAACATAGTATATTGAAGAATATTATACGCCAGGGCATGTGGTCAACGTTTGGGTGTTGATCGTGTACATTGCACAGTTTCCTGAATATAAGTATCCGCACCTAACCTCCCAGCGTTCTTCCGGCCACCCATCGGCATATCTCTTTTTCTCAAGACCGTCGATGAAGTCGTCCAGCTCCTTATCCAACTTAGCTGCGAGAGCTAGTCTTTCCTCATCAGACATTTTAGTTGAAGATGCTGACATAGTGATGCTAAAATGTCGGAAATAAACACTACTAATTTTTCACTCTACATGAATTACGTAGTTTAACACTTCCCTCTCTCTCTCTCTCTCTCTTTGAATAATGGCCGTGAACTCCTATATATGAGGAGTATACGCCAGTGTCGAGTGATGTCAGCTTCATAGTATCTAGGTAGTTCTATTCATATCGGCGACACGGCACATCAAGCAACTCGGCCCAGGACTACTGTTATCTAAAGAGATACTATGGAGTTAAACTATTTTACAACTAAACTACATAGTTTACAACTAAATTAATATTTACAATAAGATGATAGTTAAATGTATGTGAGCGAGCGAATGATTTAAATTTAATTTTCTATCGATATTTATCATATATATTATACATATATTTTATAACAAGTTAATTTTGTTTTTGTTAATAAAATGAGTGATGCTATTCAATATGGAAATTTTATTGAGGCTCAACAAGTAGGGAAGATTTGCGGGGAGTAATATTTTTGTTTGTTTTTTAAAGGTCAAAGGGAAAGTATTCAGAGAACAGGAGAAGAAGATATGTTCAAGATCTCCCTCCTCCCGGCCACACTCACATAAAGAAGAGTTCCCTATATGTAGTCTGACCAGGTGGACAGGGGAACAGCAATGTCCAAAGCGTATTCGGCTTATAGTTGTCGCTTCTCTCCGAGTGCTTCTATAATTGGAAAACCAGGGTTTGATTGGAATGTAGGGTTGAATTGATGCAAGTCTTGTGCAGATGTGTAATTATATTTATCTGTATTTCCTGTAGAGGTTGCCTCTTTAGCCAGAGTATCTGCTTCTTCGTTACCCGAAATGCCTCGATGACTAGGAACCCAAGCCAGGGCGACATCAAGGCCCGCCTCTTCAAGGCTGTATATAGTTTCCCTTATATTAAGTGTTAACTATTTGGGGATCGAAATGGGTTCTTTCCTATTGCTTGAAGGGAACTTAGACAATCGGATACAATTAAAGTGTTTGGGATACTTAATTCTAAAGATGTTTGTAATGCTTCCAAGATTGCCAATGTCTCACCAGTGAATGTAGTTGAAAATTTGGGTAGTTTAATTTTTTTCTTGATATTTAAGCTTTCGCAATATATTGCTATTCCTACATGTTCCTCATTAGCAATCTTGGATGCGTCTGTGTAGAAGACAGTCCAGTCACTCCAATGGGTGTTAATGTGGTTGATGAAATCATAATTGGCGTGATAATTCGAATTATCAATACCAAAGGATTCAACAATGCGTGGATTTATAATTAAAGCTTGAAACGGGGTGCAGTATAAAGGAGGAATTGGGGGTTTTTTTGGACTACCACATTCAACGATGAGAATTTACGATAACTTTGTATTAAAGGGGGGAGTGTTTTGTTTCTCCAAAATATGTTTGTGGGAATGAGATCTGAAAGTGATTTCAATTTACGCAGAAGGGGGTGGGATGTTGTTTTGTATATATTGAGGAAGTATCGGGTACCTAAGAACTGTCTTCGGAAGCAGAGCGGTGGGTCCACACATTCAACCTGTAGGGCATTTGTCGGCGTAGATTTCATAGCTCCAACTATAATTCGAAGGACCTGAAATTGAATAAGGTCTAGTTTATGGAGGATATATTTGAAGGTTGGGTCCAATAAGAATGACCCATAATCAAGGTGGCTTCTGATGAGGGCAGTGTATAGAAGTCTCAAAGTGGTTGGGTGTGTCCCCCACCAGACTCCTGATACTGCGCGAAGAATATTTATGTTTTTTTGGCAGGTTGATGTTATGTTCTCAGCGTGATTTTTCCAAGATAACCTGGAGTCGAATGTCATTCCTAGGAATTTGTGTGAACTGTGGTTAAGAATAGGGGCATTGTCAATATAAATATTAGTGGTAGGCAGTTGTCTTTTCCGCAAGAACACGACAATAGAACTTTTGGAGGGGGAAATATCTAATCCATGGTTTTTGAGCCACTTGGAGAGAGAGTGGAGGGAATTGTTTAATATTTTTTCTGCTATTTTAAAGGATTCATTGGACGCGTAAACCACGATATCATCTGCATATTGTAATACGACGGTATTGAGGGGAACCAGGTGAGCAAGATCTGCCGTATAAATGTTATAAAGGAGGGGGCTAAGGACTGATCCTTGCGGGAGACCCCTCCAAACGGTTCTTGTGAAAGACACCTCCTCCACTGATAGAAAGATGGAGCGTTCTGATAAAAGGTTAAATATGAGGTGGGTGATTTTGTTGGGTTTTTTTTTGTATAACATATTTTGTTTAAAAATATGTAAAATTACATTGTCATAAGCTGAGGTAATATCTAAGAAAGCGGCTATAAATGGTTTTCGATAAGTAAATGCGGAATGAATATCAGTAGTGAGAATAGCTAAATTATCCATAGCACTACGTGATTTACGGAAACCAAATTGATTTATATCCAGAATTTTATTGTGTTCTACAAACCATTCAAGGCGGTTTTTAATAAGATGTTCTGTGATTTTTCCCAAAGTTGATGCTAGGGCTATTGGTCTATAGGAATTTCCGTCTGAAAGATCTTTTCCCATTTTAGGTATTGGGATAATTTTAAATATTTTCCAGGACTTGGGAATTTTTCCTGTATTGAAAATGCAATTGACCAGTGTTAGATAATATTTTCTGGTGTAGGGTAGGGTTTTTACTAAAAAGGAATATGGGATGTTACCCAACCCTGGGGAGGAGTCCTTTAGGTTGGACAAAACCATGTTAAGTTCATTTTCTGTGAAGGGCGCATCTAGAAGTTGATGGAGAAGGAGCAATTTTATTTAAAAAGGTGTAAACCCAACACTGTTGGTATTTTGTGTAAGCGGGTTGAGTAGACGGACCTAAATTTCTTCACATTCTCTCACACTGTCGATGTTGGAGTTTCTGGCGAAAGGGTGGGACAAAACCGTACCCATCCATCTTTCTTCTTCTTAGAAAGCAAGCGTTTTGTGACGGCTTGTACTTTACGAAAAAGAAGGAAGTTTGTCTCTGTCATGTTATTTTTATAGGATTGGTACACTTTTTTCCGGGATTTAATTGCATTTGAACACTCTTCATCCCAGCATGGAGGGGGTTGTGGCTTAAAAAAGTGGGTTTTTTTAACACTTCCCTTACTGTGCTAAAAAATCACGCCAGTAACGGTGTTGGACACTAAGGGTACAGTAAACATGTATGTATCAAATTAAAATTATGCAAAATCTGCTAAGTTATTTTTTGTTATTAGCTATAAACATCATTTTATTATGAATTAAAATGTCGAGTAATATAAAATAAGTGTAAGAAATGATAAAATAAGAGCTGAAACAGAGAGGCGACATTTCTATAAGAATGTTGTTTTTACGCCGCGTCGTTCGGTCTGCGCAACGTTCATAATGTCCCTCTCCTGCGCATGCGTGATAAGAGATTTCCAACCTTTTTTCATAAAATTATACAATAAAATGTAGCGTGTATTTTTTTGGCAATAAAACCATAATTCGAAAAAAGACAATAAATAACATATAAACAAAATATTAAATGAATATATAAATTCAAAAATCAAGGTTTTAGGGCGAGAAATTTACATAAACAAACACGAAATTCAAAATTATATATAAACAAACACGAAATTCAAATCAATAAAATATATGCAATTTGGAAAATATAAACACTACAGAAAATTTGAAAATAGGACAAACATATCATATAATCAAAGTTTAATCCTGTGGAGAAATTATCGCAATTGGGGCACGAAACAACTTATTTTTCTATTCTACGTACTAAACACGCAGGTGTTTGACAAATATTGCAGAATAGCCTGGTTTTTTTTTCTCGAATGTTTTTAATAAAACCCACAACTTCCTCTTTTGAGGACCTCACGGGGTCCCAACAGGGTATTATTTACTAATGTTTCGGGTATTGACTCGCCACAATATGTTAAAACTGTATTAAAAGCATCTTGTTGTTGCTTGTGATATTTGATGTTGCTATTTTTCCTTTTTAAGATATTTGGCTTTCCCAATTCCAAACTTAACTCTCTTATGAAATGTTTTCGGTGGTATTAATTATTTTGTTTCCACTCTGGATATTTGTCTATCCATAAGAGGTATGCATTCAATACAGCCGTATCTATAATTTCCATAAAAAGACGGAAAGGTCATCTTCTCGTTGACCTTGAGCAAGAGTACTCTCAAGTAATTTGGTCTCCCGTATCTACTCCAATTTTCGTATTATTTTAATGATGTATAATTAGTGGTTTTTGTTTTTCTGAATAATCAATTTCTGCATCATTGAATTTAGTGGATAATAATAATACTGCTTTATTTTTTGTGGTACACACGAAACCAGTACAATATTTTATTTTCAGATACTATGGATTGTTTTCTCTCTAGACGGTATAAATTCAAGTGAGATTTCTCTTTTATTTTTTCGAAGCGTGCCAGTTAGAGTTAAACCTTGTAATAAAAGATTATCGGCTGATTTGATGGAGGTAATAAAAATATCTGTGGTTATCCTCCTGTTCGTGGCATACTGCGGTTGAACCATTTCCATAACTACTCAGTTACCTTGATTTATCTCTCTCTACGATTATTTATCATACCAGAATAAAAAACCTGTAAATTTGTTATGTGTCATATGCCGTCGCAGTCAGCAGCAACCCAGAGTTTGATGCCATATTTACCAAGTTTAGACTTCATGTACACGCGAAATGAACAATTCTCTCTAAAATTTGCCAAACGTTCGTCTACAGTTATATTCGAAGATGGATAATAATTGCTCTTGCACATATCCACAAACATTTTTGAAATCCACTTAATTGGTTCTAATTTATCTGAAAAAAAACTGATATCTCTCTTCTCGGGTTTCTTTATCATCAAAACGAATATGACTGTAAATATAGATGAATCTATCTCGAGACAGAGCTGCTGTGAAAAATGACTGGCAAAAGGGACTTTCACTTATCCACAATTCACTCAAAGATAGCTTTCGTGTTCGATTTCTGCCAGGTGCGAGCAATATTCCAATGAATTCATATAACTCGTCTTTTGATATTAGTTGGTTCTTTTCTGAATAAATTCGATTTAAATGACGATTTGTTTCTTAAATATAACTTTTACCACCTCTTCATTTACAAACAGACAACACATATCTTTTATGGAACATACATTTATACTTGAATTTCTCAGTCCAGAATCTTCGATGAGAATATTTGATACCTGACCGATGCCTTGAAGATTGTGGTGGTACTCGTAATGAACTCCATTCGAATCCATGTTTTGATGTAAATAATATTTCTTCGTCTTCTTCACTCGTCTCCAAATCAGAATATACTTCATCTTGTACCTCGACATAATCTTCTGATTCTGATATATTGCCTGTCGCCTTAAATTCCAAATCGCTATCATCGCCATCGATATTTCCCGCAAATCTCAATTATTATATTTTTGAAAATGAAATAAATAAAATGTACATTTATTATAAAAAGAGTAATGGTACAATATAACATACCAGATAAAAAATAACAATAGAAAAAACATACCAGATTAAAAATAGCAAAAAATAAAAAATAAACTGGTGACGAACCCCTGGAACGGATGAAAAAATATGAACTGTCAAAAAAGAATGAGTCATACGCAGGTGTTTGACATTTCGTCAATTCGCGAGTTAATATCATTAATTTCTGTTAATTTCATTATGAATGTTTTGTTTCCTAATGAGATCATTCAAATCATAGAGCTTTCGATGAGGAATACATAAAGTATTAAGACCCTGCAAGCAGTATATTTCGAGAAATTAAATAAAATGTAAGTCCTGGTCACGCGCGTCCGATCACAGATAGGCAAGGGTTAAGGGGAATCGAGGAGTGAGCCGCCTAGATCATCAACTCCACGAGTTTTTCATACAGAATAGGGAAATTTGTATGTGTCGGCCATTCTAATTGTTGTATTGAGGCATCGAGGGAGTGGGAGAATTTATTCCAATTGGCTTTACCGGTGTTAAATTTATTACAAGTGGGGTTAATGAATGGGGGTGAGGTGATGGAAATGTAATGGTTATGGGGACGTGATCACTCCCGTGGGGATCAGGCACTACATTCCACGATAGCGTAGGAGCTCATATGGCTGAACATATGGATAGATCTATTGCGCTTGAATTTTGATTCGGCGGTTGTAAGCGGGTGGGTGATCCGTCATTTAGTACACAAAGTTCAAAATCGTCCAGAACATTAATAATTTCGGATCAAAATCTACATGTTCTAGGTGATCCCCATAGCGTGTGATGGGAGTTCATATCCCCAAGTAAGATGATGGGATGAGGTAGTGTTGTTATTATATTTCTAAGTTGTGAGATGATGATGGATGACGGGTGCGGGATATAAACTGATATATACGTAATATTCTGGACTCTCGCAGCGACTGCTTTGAAGCTGGCGTCCCGAGAACCCAGAACCCTTTGCGTATATGGAATGGATGATAAGATGAAAAGGGCTGCTCCACCCCTTCCATCCGCCCTATCGTCCCGTAGCCACGAGTACCCGGGAACATTAAATAATGTCCCTGGAGATAACCATGTACCGAGACGGCGGCCAAAGATGGGCAGAACTCACCTAGCATCAGAAGAAATTCAGCCTTGTTGGAGGGGAGGCTACGACTATTCCATTGCAATATTCCTGATGATAGGTGAGATCTTCTTTCGGTCATTTTTAATATTTAATTAAGGGAGGTCGGTCCGGACCTTCCTTGTATTACATCTGTTTCTTCAGATGTGTTGATTTGGTAGGTTAAATTTTGTGTTTCGTTTAGTATTTCTTTGGCAACGTTGGACGGTATATGAGGAGAATTGTATAAAAAATCAGAGATGCGTGATATGAGTTTATTTAATGTTGATCAAATGTTTGTATCTAGTGATTAAGATCCATAAGAGATTAAGATCCATTAAGAAGGTTTGTGTTTGGACGCCATAAGAGGCCCTCAATAGAAAGCATAGAACCTCTGAGGTAAGACCTGTCCGTCAAATGTTAGTACCACTGTTTGTGTAGGGACCCATGTCACACCATTTGAGTTGGTTATTTTGCGGTTAAGTCTTCTGGCTTTCTGGACTCTTCCATAGCCATCCGGTACTTCCAGGTTTTCTCGAATTTCCTTCTCCTTCCATTCAACCGGGATTCCTCTTACGAGGCCCATTTTGGTGACCATGTAAGAAGGAATAAATTATTTAAATCCATACTCGGCAAGGGCTCCATTTTGAAGGAAATTATTAGCTGATGGGAATTTATCGAAAGCTACAGCCAATCTATTTCGGCCTATTAATTTTATGCCGTTTCTTGGCGAAATGTCCGGAATTTTGTTTTTTTTAAGAAACATCCCAAAGGAAATTGAGTTGATAGATGTTCCTGGTGACTCTGAAGTTTTTTGTACATATACCACGTAAGGGGATCGGTCATGTTAGCCGTATTCCCTTACCTGGGGAGGAGACGGGGTTGCAGGGGGTATAGGGGAGGATGTTGTGACTGTTTGAGGTATTTTAGATGGTACAGTAAGAGGGGTTACCTTTCTTTCTGGTGATTCCTGGCGGTAACCAGGCTTTAGGTTCCTCGTTCTCTTTCGTTTGGTTTTATTTTTCACTTCTGTGAAGGACGAGACCGGGATTTCCACTTCAGTCAATAGTTCACTATCAGAGTTTAAATCTGGTGGTTTGGGATCAAGTGGTTTGTGTGGAATCATTTTACCTACGTACTAAAAAAAGAAAGAGAAAAAAAAAGACGACACGAGAAAAAAAAATTTAAACAGAGAAAAAAAAACTACCTACTTTTAGATCTACGATGAAATTAACCACAAATATGTACACAATCTAAGATAAAATATAATACATATGTGAATAATGGTAGTATGAACGGTTATTTGTTATATGATCTAAATTAAGATGAATTTAGTGTAAAAAAGTTAGTATTTTTTTTGTATTGTAGTTTATGCACAACTTTCCCGGGCCGACGACCAGAGAGCAAAATCTAGTTTTACACTTCCGCAATACGAGTAAAATTGAAATTGACGAATTCAAAAACTGTACAATGTCTGTAAGCATAGATTTCAAAGATAAGGTATAGTATCTATGATATGTCTTATCAAAAGAAAACTTTTCTGAAAGGGTCGTTTTTAGAAAGGCTGCAAATTCTTGATAATTAATGGCCGTGAACTCATATTTTAGTAGATATGAAGAAGTATACGCCAGTGTCAAGTAATATAAGGCTGCTTCTATCATAGACAATTACTTCTTCATGAATATGGTTGTGAACTCTATAAATGAAGGAGTACAGTCTAGCAAAAAAAAGAGTAGAAAATCAACGAGGGCGCTGCAATCGCCTGATTGGCAGCATCATAGTTGTATATATCTGATTGCAAAAATGGATTAACACCCACAAAAAAAATAGGAAAAAATAAACACTAGCCGTTTTGATGAACTTACCTATAATATAAAATTTAATATAAAAAGAGTATAAATGAATTTCACTATATTCCGTTGAATTTCTGAGTTAAAAAAATCATTTTGGTTAAGCTAATTAAGGAAAATTTGAAATAAATTTTGAAAGTTGTTTTAAGTTTCCTGAAAAAGCATTGGTTTTTAAAAAATCGGATCGAGATATCAAACGCAATACGACATTTCTTGCTTTTTACTTGACGCAATATCATTTCGTTTGTAACTCAAAATTCTTGATATTATATGATTTACTACAAAAAAACTGAATCTTCATAGGGAATTACCGAATTTAAGGCAAAAATAGATTTTACTAGAAATGAAAAATCGAGATAAAGTTCATGAAATCTTTATTAAATCAAATGGATAAATCAAAACCAAAATAATTATGTTTAATCATATTTTGAATCCAAAAATTGAACCACAGTGTGACCATGTTCTCCTAGAATTCGGTCTATTTCATATATGGGCTTTGGTTTATATTTTTTTAACAACATTGATTAATAGGGAGGGCTTCCGTAAAGATGGATCAAAGGAAATGTTGTTTTCTAGCAACCATAATTTTATTTCGTTTATTTTCGACGCTGAAGATGGTGATTTGTTTTCAATTTTATTGTCGTAAGGCGCATTATCCATTACAATTATGGATGCTTCCGATAAATTGGGAATAAGTTTTTCTATCACCCATTTTTTTTAATTGTGTGCTTTCATTTCAGAGTGATAGTCTTCCTTCTTATTATTTCCACTGAATATAAGGAGCGCATTAGGTACGAAACTTTTTTCACTTCCTACATGTATAGTACAGTGATCCATCTTTTACCCTTGGCAATATCATGCTGCACTCCATTCACATCCACCGATTGCCAACATTTTTGTATTTTATACGACAAATGTATATAACTTTCATGTAAATACACGAATTTTTTTTGTCAATTTTTGTTGTCCATTATAAGTTTTAAATAAGCGTCCCTTTTTGCTGCGATATTTGTCTTTTCCATGAGGAAACTACGGTTTGACGTGCATTTTTTGTATACAAAACCAAAATAATATTTTTCTCAAATACGGTTACGGCTGCCATAAAATTCCATGTCTTCTTTTAGAACAACCAGCAAACTTCTAAGTGTGGGAACTTATTTGCGTACCATATAAAAGAAATGTACCTGTTGGCGAATGACACAGATATTGAAATCGTCCAATTCTTTTTTAAAGCGACCCTTCCTTTTTTTACCTGGAGTTGTGAATTTTTCCCCATTTTCTTTGTATTCTTTAATACATCGTCTAACCGTGCTTTTTGATTTACCTGTAAATAAAAAAAAACGTAATTTAATAAATTATAATTTATTAAATAACATTTACAAAACGATTCATTAAATACTCGTAACATATTTGTGTTATATTATGGCAACACAACCTTTTTATTCGTAATATAACTTTTATGATGAAAAAACAAATCTCATAAAATTTCTCAAAAATGTGTTATATATGTTACAGACAAAGTGTACATTTCGATAATTTATACATTAACTAGTCAATGTATGCACTACCCATTAGTGCTAGTTATAGTGTACACAAAAGAATTTATGCAAACTGTAACTAGTTGTTGTATGCATTGACGGTTCGGTGTGTGTCAAAGTATTCATAATGTCCACCAACTTACGGTACACTGGAGTTACCATATGAAAAAAATCCAAAAACTTTAATAAACAATTGCAATCTGAAAAGAGATATAAAATATGAAAATTTTTTCAAAATAATCCTTTAAAAAACATAGATTAATAGTTAAAAAATTATTGAAATAAATAAGTTATTTTTATTTCAGAAAAATTATCAAAAAAATCATTTTTATCACTTTGAATCCTAAACAAAGATATGTTGTTGTTCGTGATGACAGCGAAAGAAGCTTACGACGATCGTTATTAATATTATGATGTTCTAAAAGGTAAATCGTGAAACATTGTCACCTTTTAACAAAATATTTAAAATTGTGCGAAAATAGTGGACCGCTATGTGTTTCATTGTTTCTGGGGAAAATGTAACAGAAACCAATATTATTTTCATTGCATATAAAATATTATTTTGAATAAAAATATGCCTATGAATAAATTAATGTTATGGATTTTCAACAAGTGTAATTGTTTCGAGTGACAAAATTGCAATTCCTAGCATTATTTTACATTGGCAACATTATTACATGTTATTACGAGTACTATCTGACATAACCTCAAAGTTTCAACTTCAATCACAGTTCTTGGATTATGTTTTAATTTTTTCTTAAAAAATTCTTCCACTAACCCAAATGTTAAACAAAAATTTAAATGCAATTTAGCCTACTTAATTTTCTGACATAAACAACATTTATATGAATTTCAACATTTCCCTGAATTTAGCAAATTTAATTCTTCCCAACTACTTAGTAAAAATATCAGCAATGTTTGAATCTGAATCTATCTTAACAATTTCAACAATTCCAATTTTAACATTTTCATGAACATAATGATATTGTTCTTCTATATGCTTAGAATTTTTTTTCTAAGCATATAGAAGTACAATATCATATTTAGCTATAGCAAGAGCTCCAGAATTATCTTCATAAACTTTAATAGGTTGAACAATTTCAACAAAAACATCACTAACAACATTTCTTAAGAAATTTATTTCTGTTACAGCTTCAGATAATGCAATATATTCTGCAAAGGTAGATGACTTAGTAACACAATTTTCTTTTTTGTATTTCCAAACTGCTTTAATCACTTCAGGCCAGTAACGCCTGTCAACTTTTGCTTCTGCTAGAAGACATCTAGCCATATCCATTATTGTTCTATTATACCTCTCCGCAGTACAATTCAACTCATGTACATGTGGTGGACATGACTTTATCTTTATACCTTTTAGTCTTGCAAATTTATATATCTTGTTATTCATATATTCTCTACCATTATCACATCTTAGTTATTTTATCATCTTCCCAGTTAAATTTTGAATTTCATTTACATATTCCATAAAACAATCAGAGACTTGACCCTTATAATAATTTCATTAAATCATTCAATAAAAAATAACATTGTTTAAACTTTAGTTTAACAAAGTCATACAATCAACAACTGAAAAGGCTGTTCTGTAAAATCACCATCGATGTCTCCGATCCAGTCTCTGAATCACTATAGAATATCTTCAGCAATTGTATGATACCAGCGATTATAAAAATCACCTTGAATTTATAGTAACGAAACCGCTTATGTAACATTATTTAAGAAAATTATAAAATGAAGTCAGGGTTGGTCCATTTCTTCAACTTCGATTCCATAAAAAATACCGTGACTTGACGACTCCAACTCCACTCCACAGCCCTCCTTGATCAATAAAATGAAATTCAATGATCAATGAAATTAAATGAGTACCTAGATAAAATAAAATATATTTTTTAAATAACACGTAAGTGTGCATGTATATGTTACAGACAAAGTGTACAATGAAATGCACTCGCTTCTATCGTTAGAATTGTTAATGTGTGGTGGAGTCATTTTCAAACTCGCTCTTTTTTTAGGTTAGCTGTCAAAACGCTCATCTGACAGATCTTATTTGTTCATGAAGTGACCAGTTCGCGTCGGCGAGTTCACACACTTACCAGTTAAATCATACATTAACTAGTGAAAGTATACACGTAATGCAACAATTTATACTGTGACTAAAACTCATTGTTAGTGCATACATTGACCAGTAAATGTATACATTATACAGAGTCCATATTTGTCAGTTGACAGCTGTCAAACTACGTTTGTAAACATACCCTCAGAAATGATAACTTTTTAACACAAATCAACTCGAAATATATGTGAATGATTTCTAAACTTAAAAGATTTTTATAATTATTTAAAAAAACATAAATACACACCCGTCATACTAGCAGTTCGCGCGTAAACGTCACTTATATCCAATGAGAGTCTTCCCGTTTGATATTTTTCAACAGTGCTGAAAAACATTGTTAATAACCTTCCTCGTCCCACTACGTAGTGTTTTATTCATCTTAATGATGTTTTGTATAATAACAAAAGTGTTTGACAATATATACACTGGAAAATTTGAGTTTAATACAACGATAAAGCTATATCATCATGCAATCACTATAAATAAATGTGACATGGCAGACAATTTCGGTGCTGCCAAGCTATAATTTTTTTAGTTCCAATTTTATTAATTTCTACTCTTTTTTTCCAGACTGTACATGAGTATCAAGGAAATACTATTTTCCCAAAATTATTCACCGCTTCACTTGTCTAGTAAATTGGATTGGGACAATATGTCTAGTAAACTGGATTGGGACAATAAAGGCCTGGCCATTGATGGAAAATACCTGAGCCATTTGAGATTTGCAGACGATAGCGTTATATTCTCACAAAACTCGAATGATCTTCAGCACCTACTGCAGAAATTGGCAGAGGTCAGTAAAGAAGTCGGTTTAAAAATGAATAAAACCAAATATATGATAAACAGCTTTGCTACCTCAACACCAATAAATGTAGATGGAAAGCCTGGAACTTGTCCAGAAGTATATATATTTGGGCCAACTTATTTTCTTTATAGGCGGTATATCGGAGGAAATATCACAAATGACAAAACTAGCATGGAGTACATTTGGACGTTTGAACAACATCTTCAAAAATAATCTCCCAATATTTTTGAAGAAAAAGGGCTACAACCAGTATATTCTTCCAGTACTAACGTATGGCTATGAAACATGGACGCTCACAGCAAAGAACACACAAAAGCTTTAGGCCGCACAAAGGAGCATGGAAAGATACATGTTGGGATATACTAAAAGAGACCATAAACAAAACACCTGGATTCGCAACAAAAAAAATGTAAAATATATTATGTAATAAAGGTGTGCGAGAAAATGAAGTGGCAATGGGCAGTTTGGACGTCCATCGAGAATGCCAGATTCTCGGTGGACGTCCGAAATAATCTAATTATACCCAAGAGGTATAAAGAGGCCCAGAAAAAGATATATGAAATCAGGAAGCATGACTGCATCACATGGCACCAACGAGCAAAAACCGAACTATTTGGAGACAACTTGGAGAGACCTACATCCAGTAGTGGATCATGACACAGGCGTATACTCCTTCATATCTACTAAAATATGAGTTCACGGCCATTAATTATTCAAGAATATGCAGCCTTTCTAAAAACGACCCTTCCAGAAAAGTTTTCTTTTGATAACACTTATCACAGATACTATACCTTATCTTTGAAAACTATGCTTATAGACATATTGTGCAGTTTTTTAATTCATCAATTTCAATTTTACTCGTACTGAGTAAGTGTAAAACTACGTAATTCATGTAGGGTGAAAAATTAGAAGTGTTTATTTCCGAGTGTTGAAACATTTTAGCATCACTATGTCAGACTATTAGGAAGATATAGAAGACTATTAGGAATTTCCTGGAGAGACCGCATCACAAATGAAGAGGTTCTCCAACGAATCGAAGGAGGAAGGCACCTGCTCAGGATCCTGTCCGAAAGGCGTGCAAGATGGATCGGGCATATAATACGACAAGAGGGCCTCTTGCATGCCATAATGGAGGGCATGACCGAGGGAACAAACTCTAGGGGACGCCCACGCCGAGAGTACCTGGAGGACCTGTTGGTGGACGTGCGCTGCTCAACATACACAGACTTAAAAAGAGCCGCACAGGACAGGGGGGAATGGAGGAGAAGAGTTCAAATTGCTGCAAACCAGTCTTAGGACTGCAACCACGGAATATGTCAGCATCTTCAACTAAAATGTCTGATGAGGAAAGACTATCTCTCGCAGCCAAGCTGGATAAGGAGCTGAACGACTTCATCGACGGTCTTGAAAAAAAGAAATATGCAGATGGGTGGTGGCCAAAAGAACGCAGGGAGGTTAGGTGCGGATATTTTTCTGCATTTAAACCAAATCTATAAATTATGCCAGTATAGCAATTATAAGTCGAATATGATTTGGACATTGTTAACGTCCATCTGGCCAGACTCCTTTGTGTGAGTGTGGCCAGGAGCAGGGAGATCATTATCAAGTTTTTTTCTCATGTTCTCTAAATAGTTTTCCGTTTAAAAAACAAATAAAAATGTCCCTTTTTGTAAATCTTCCCTACCTGTTGAGCCTCAATAAAATTTCCTTGCTTACATCATTCATTAAAAACACGCGTCATTCATTTTATTAACCAAAATAAAAATAACTCGTGCTAAAACATATGTTTAGTGTATTGGATGTATGCGTCACGACTTGAATATGTATTTGACTCTTGTATGTTTGTTTGATTATGTGTATAGACATTTATTGATATGTTGAAATGTAAATTCTGTGATTGTATCGGACATATGCATCACCCTTGTGTGTGTATAGACTTGTATGTGGTATATTGATCTGAAATATTTTTATATTTGAAATCCTTAATTGTATATGTTATATTTGTAATAGTTTATATTTCCTTGATATTGAAATTCGTGTTATATTGATCTGAAATCTTGCAATATTTTGTAAATCCTTGGTATTAATATGTTTGATGTAGATTCTTGTTTGTTTTGTTGAAAATAAATATGTTTCTTTGGGTCCAATCGTTATCGCAACCGCAGAGGAAATAAGGACTTATGGGTGGTGCGTTGTGACTAGGTCGCTGACCGGTCGGTTTAAGCAGCTCTCAAAACTCCCGAAAGTTATTGAATTTCGCGAGGTGTGAGCGCTTGTAATGACCGACCGCCCGTTCATAAGAAAGGTCATTTTCATTTTTGATTATATTATATTCTCAGTACAATCCGACTTTAGTGTGTTTTTACTTGAGACCTACAACCTGCCTTAGAGGAATCTCTTCACCCCGCTACCTTATTCTCATCGATCTACGCCTTTTGGAACCGCAACTCAATTCTCCGAGCACTGCGTAGCAACCAACGCACGTGTCTACAGTTCATTGGTACCCTGTCCGGTACATTAAGTATATGCACATGGATGGTCGTCATTTAAACTAAAGCCATCTTATTGTAAATATTTATTTAGTTATAAACGTTGTAGTTAAGTTGTAAAATAATTACACTCCATAGCATAGACGCAGCAATCAAGTGCGCCGATGTTACCCATGTAAATAAAACTTACGAGATCCTATGAAGTGGACACCTCTTGACATTGGCGTATTCTCCTTCATATATAGGAGTTCACGGCCAATATTCAAGAAGAAATCACGTGAAGTGCACATCACTTGACACTGGCGTATACTCCTTCATATATAGAAGCGCACGGTCATTATTCAAGAAGAAAATATTGTGGGAGACCTGCGGATTGTCTCTGGTCGTCGGCCCGGGAAAGTTGTAGATTGTCAGTTAAAAAAAAAATACTAACTTTTTTTACACTAAATTCATATTCATTTAAATCATATAACAAATAATCGTTCATACTACCATTATTCATATACGTATTGTATTTTAACTTATATTGTGTACATATTTGTGGTTGATTTCATCGTAGATCCAAAGGTAGGTAGTTTGTTTTTTCTCTCTTCAAATTTTTTTTTCCTCGTGTCGCTTTTTTTCTCTTTCTTTTTTTTTTAGTACGTAGGCAAAATGATTCCACACAAACCTCCTGATCCCAAACCACCAGATTTAAACTCTGATAGTGAGCTGTTGACTGAAGAGGAAATCCCGGTCTCGTCCTTCACAGAAGTGAAAGATAAAACCAAACGAAAGAGAACGAGGAACCTAAAGCCAGGGAGCCGCCAAGAATCACCGGAAAGAAAGATAACCCCTCTTAATGTAACATCTGAAATACCTCAAACAGTCACAACTCCTACAACATCCTCACATATACCTCCTACAACCCCGTCTCCTCCCCAGGTAAGGGAATACGGCAAACATGACCGATCCCCTTACGTGGTACATGTACAAAAAACTTCAGAGTCACCAGGAACATCCATCAACTCAATTTCCTTTGGGATGTTTCTTAAAAAAAATAAAATTCCGGACATTTCGCCAAGAAACGGCATAAAATTAATAGGCCGAAATAGATTGGCTGTAGCTTTCGATAAATTCCCATCAGCTAATAATTTCCTTCAAAATGGAGCCCTTGCCGAGTATAGATTTAAATCATTTATTCCTTCTTTCATGGTCACCAAAATGGGCCTCGTAAGAGGAATCCCGGTTGAATGGAAGGAGGAGGAAATTATAGAAAACCTGGAAGTACCGGATGGCTATGGAAGAGTCCAGAAAGCCAGAAGACTTAACCGCAAAATAACCAATTCAGACGGTGTGACATGGGTCCCTACACAAACAGTGGTACTAACTTTTGACGGACAGGTCCTACCTCAGAGGATCTATGCTTTCTACAACTCTTTAGTGGTAGAAAAGTACTATTTCCCAACCATACAGTGCTACCAGTGCCTCCGTTTTGGACACACGAAGCAACAATGCAGATCATCTGCACGTTGCTTCAAATGTGGCCAATCTCACCTCGGTGAAACCTGCTCCGTAACGGCTCCATCATGTATTACATGCGGTGGGCGTCATACGGCAGTGGATAGATCCTGCCCGGAATTCACTAGACAAACAAATATAAAACGCCTTATGACTGACCAGAACATGTCTTACCAGGAAGCATCAAAATCCACCCCAACCTCTGTGAAATCCTTCGCCGAAGTTACGGCACACGGTGAACAAACCTCGCACCCACTTTCCCAAAATACACCATCTGCTAACCACCACAAGTCCTGGAAACCAAAAATGATAAATGCCACCAAACCATCAGGTCCCACTTTTCGCCCTCATATCACTCCCTCGACGAAGAGGGAGATTGAGAGCCTCTTATGGCGTCCAAACACAAATCTTCTTAATGGATGTGGCCTCCCTCGAGACACTCCAATCACTACACAATCACTAGATACAAACATTTCTTCAACTCTAAATAAACTCATCTCACTCATCTCTGGTCTTTTATACAATTCTCCTCATATACCGTCCAACGTTGCCAAAGAAATATTAAACGAAACACAAAATTTAACTTACCAAATTAACACATCTGAAGAAACAGATGCAATACAAGGAAGGTCCGGACCGACCTCCCTTAATTAAATATTAAAAATGGCCGAAAGAAAATCTCACCTATCATCAGGAATATTGCAATGGAATAGTCGTAGCCTCCCCTCCAACAAGGCTGAATTTCTCCTGATGCTAGGTGAGTTCTGCCCATCTTTGGCCGCCGTCTCGGAGACATGGCTATCTCCGGGGGCATTATTTAATGTTCCCGGGTACTCGTGGCTACGGGACGATAGGGCGGATGGAAGGGGTGGAGCAGCCCTTTTCATCTTATCATCCATTCCATATACGCAAGTGGTTCTGGGTTCTCGGGACGCCAGCTTCAATGCAGTCGCTGCGAGAGTCCAGAATATTACGTATATATCAGTTTATATCCCGCGCCATCTCACAACTTAGAAATATAATATCAACACTACCTCATCCCATCATCTTACTTGGGGATATGAACTCCCATCACACGCTATGGGGATCACCTAGGGCATGTAGATTTGGAGCTGAAATTATGAATATTCTGGACGATTTTCAACTTTGCGTACTGAATAATGGATCACCCACCCGCTTAACACCCCCGAATCAAAGTTCAAGCGCAATAGATCTATCCATATGTTCAGCCATATGAGCTCCTACGCTATCGTGGAATGTAGTGCCTGATCCCCACGGGAGTGATCACCTCCCCATAATCATTACATTTCCATCACCTCACCCCCCATTCATTAACCCCACTTGTTATAAATTTAACACCCGTAAAGCCAATTGGAACAAATTCTCCCACTCCCTCGATGCCTCAATACAACAATTAGAATGGCCGACACATAAAAATTTTCATACTCAGTATGATAAATTCGTGGAGTTGATGATCCAGGCGGCTCACTACTCGATCCCCCTTAAAAAACCTCACTTCTTTAAGCCACAGCCCCCTCCATGGTGGGATGAAGAGTGTTCAAATGCAGTTAAATCCCGGAAAAAAGTATACCAATCCTATAAAAATAACATGACAGAGACAAACTTCCTCCTTTTTCGTAAAGTACAAGCCGTCACAAAACGCTTGCTTTCTAAGAAGAAGAAAGATGGATGGATACGGTTTTGTCACACCCTTTCGCCAGAAACTCCAATATCAACAGTGTGGGAGAATGTGAAGAAATTTAGGTCCATCTACTCAACCCGCTTACATAAAATACCAACAGAGTGTTGGGTTCACACCTTTTTGAATAAAATTGCTCCTTCATCGCCAACCCAATATGACGTGCCATATACATACTTTCTCCCCTCTCATAATCATCCTCTAGATGCGCCCTTCACAGAAAATGAACTCAACATGGTTTTGTCCAGCCTAAAGGACTCCTCCCCAGGGCTGGATAACATCCCATATTCCTTTCTAGTGAAAACCCTACCCTACACCAGGAAATATTATCTAACACTGGTCAATTGCATTTTTAATACAGGAAAAATTCCCAAGTCCTGGAAAATATTTAAAATTATCCCAATACCTAAAATGGGTAAAGATCTTTCAGATGGAAATTCCTATAGACCAATAGCCCTTGCATCAACTTTGGGAAAAATCACAGAACATCTTATTAAAAACCGCCTTGAATGGTTTGTAGAACACAATAAAATTCTGGATATTAATCAATTTGGTTTCCGTAAATCACGTAGTGCTATGGATAATTTAGCTATTCTCACTACTGATATTCATTCCGCCTTTACTTATCAAAAACCACTTATAGCCGCTTTCTTAGATATTACCTCAGCTTATGACAATGTCATTTTACATATTTTAAAACAAAAGATGTTACACAAAAAAATACCCAACAAAATCACCCACCTCATATTTAACCTTTTATCAGAACGCTCCATCTTTCTATCAGTGGAGGAGGTGTCTTTCACAAGAACCGTTTGGAGGGGTCTCCCGCAAGGATCAGTCCTTAGCCCCCTCCTTTATAACATTTATACGGCAGATCTTGCTCACCTGGTTCCCCTCAATACCGTCGTATTACAATATGCAGATGATATCGTGGTTTACGCGTCCAATGAATCCTTTAAAATAGCAGAAAAAATATTAAACAATTCCCTCCACTCTCTCTCTAAGTGGCTCAAAAACCATGGATTAGATATTTCCCCCTCCAAAAGTTCTATTGTCGTGTTCTCGCGGAAAAGACAACTGCCTACCACTAATATTTATATTTACAATGCCCCTATTCTTAACCACAGTTCACACAAATTCCTCGGAATGACATTCGACTCCAGGTTATCTTGGAAAAATCACGCTGAGAACATAACATCAACCTGCCAAAAAAACATAAATATTCTTCGCGCAGTATCAGGAGTCTGGTGGGGGGCACACCCAACCACTTTGAGACTTCTATACACTGCCCTCATCAGAAGCCACCTTGATTATGGGTCATTCTTATTGGACCCTACCTTCAAATATATCCTCCATAAACTAGACCTTATTCAATTTCAGGCCCTTCGAATTATAGTTGGAGCTATGAAATCTACGCCGACAAATGCCCTACAGGTTGAATGTTTGGACCCACCGCTCTGCTTCCGAAGACAGTTCTTAGGTACCCGATACTTCCTCAATATATACAAAACAACATCCCACCCCCTTCTGCGTAAATTGAAATCACTTTCAGATCTCATTCCCACAAACATATTTTGGAGAAACAAAACACTCCCCCCTTTAATACAAAGTTATCGTAAATTCTCATCGTTGAATGTGGTAGTCCAAAAAACCCCTATTCCTCCTTTATACTGCACCCCGTTTCAAGCTTTAATTATAAATCCACGCATTGTTGAATCCTTTGGTATTGATAAGTCGAATTATCACGCCAATTATGATTTCATCAACCACATTAACACCCATTGGAGTGACTGGACTGTCTTCTACACAGACGCATCCAAGATTGCTAATGAGGAACATGTAGGAATAGCAATATATTGCGAAAGCTTAAATATCAAGAAAAAAATTAAACTACCCAAATTTTCAACTACATTCACTGGTGAGACATTGGCAATCTTGGAAGCATTACAAACATCTTTAGAATTAAGTATCCCAAACACTTTAATTGTATCAGATTGTCTAAGTTCCCTTCAAGAAATAGGAAAGAACCCATTTCGATCCCCAAATAGTATAACACTTAATATAAGGGAAACTATATACAACCTTGAAGAGGCGGGCCTTGATGTCGCCCTGGCTTGGGTTCCTAGTCATCGAGGCATTTCGGGTAACGAAGAAGCAGATACTCTAGCTAAAGAGGCAACCTCTACAGGAAATACAGATAAATATAATTACACATCTGCACAAGACTTATTACCTTTGGCGCGCTCTTCGATGATGGAGGAGTGGACAAATTACTGGAATGCCTCGAACCGCACTAGGGGAAAAAGATATGCGTCAATTCAACCCTACATTCCAATCAAACCCTGGTTTTCCAATTATAGAAGCACTCGGAGAGAAGCGACAACTATAAGCCGAATACGCTTTGGACATTGCTGTTCCCCTGTCCACCTGGCCAGACTACATATAAGGAACTCTTCTTTATGTGAGTGTGGCCAGGAGGAGGGAGATCTTGAACATATCTTCTTCTCCTGTTCTCTGAATACTTTCCCTTTGACCTTTAAAAAACAAACAAAAATATTACTCCCCGCAAATCTTCCCCACCTGTTGAGCCTCAATAAAATTTCCATATTGAATAGCATCACTCATTTTATTAACAAAAACAAAATTAACCTGTAATAAAATATATGTATAATATATATGATAAATATCGATAGAATATTAAATTTAAATCATTCGCTCGCTCATACATTTAACTATCATCTTATTGTAAATATTCATTTAGTTGTAAACTATGTACTTTAGTTGTAAAATAGTTTAACTCCATAGTATCTCACTAGATAACAGTAGTCCTGGGCCGAGTTGCTTGATGTGGCGTGTCGCCCATATGAATGGAACTACCTAGATACTATGAAGCTGACATCACTGGACACTGGCGTATACTCCTCCATATATAGGAGTTCACGGCCATTATTCAAAGAGAGAGAGAGAGAGAGACCTGCGATACATCACTGGACACTGGCGTATACTCCTCCATATATAGGAGTTCACGGCCATTATTCAAAGAGAGAGAGAGAGAGACCTGCGATTGTCATTATTTTCATTTTGTGTCTGGAAGAGCGACTTGTTATTACACGAATTTTGATAATTTCGTTTGATATGCTGTATCCTGACTGGCATATGTACACCTTACTAATTTAAGTTTTCTTTATTTTTGGAATACGTAAGTAACCTCAAAAATTGACTTCATGTAGTGTAAATAATTATTTTATTTGTTTGAAGAATACTGATATTTTTTTAGTTTCTAGTTTTCAATATGCAGCGCGAAGAAAAGCAGTTGGAAGCAGCTTTAAACGCTATAATTATTCGCGTGAATGATTTAAAAAATGCCATAGCTTCTATGATTCACAAGTTAGAAACCGAGTATGAAACCATTAATTGGCCAACGCTTCTGGATAACTACGCGTTACTCTCAGGGCATGTAAGTAGCACATGTTGAAATTATCTCTATTTTATATAATACAACTATGATTTTCTTACATAATCTGTATTATCATAAAGGCTTACTGTATACTTCTTGATTACATTGGATGCACTTGCAGTCATTTTGTGGTCTGGTCTACTGGGTTAATGTAAAAACAATCGTTGGATTCCTTCTACCTAGTGTAGGTCATGCAGCAATGGAACTTATTTATTATCTTCCATGGCAGTGAATGTTGGCGTGAAGCCTCTGAAACTTAAAATATTTGTCCCCTTTATAAATACGATAGTAGAACTGGCATAACTTATAGATTTGGTTCAATTGCAGACAATTTTTTTTAAATACTAAGATTTTTAACCCAGTGTTGATCATCTTTCTTTTTTCTGACATGAAAATATTTTTTCATTGCAGTATCCTAATTTTATATTTTTTGTCTATATTTTCTGTATTGCTAACCTCCTATTAGTATCCTAGTTGGTAAATAATAACAATAGTAAAAATACAATTTATATATCGCCGTTAAGAGAGCAAACTTTTCTTAAGGGCGCTCTAGCTCAGGACTCAAACCCTCTATTATTGAACGATTTAAAATATTACAAAATAAATTTATATAAGTTGATTATGAGAATAGGAAGATAGTGACCATTAGATAAGGTTAATCCTGCATATGTTGCGAAAAATACATTTGGTAAGAAAACGGCAGAAAATTTACTAAGGAAATACAAACTACGAAGAAACCTTAGTAGATCATCCAATATGTGATAGTGACACATTTGGCTTTAGGTGTAGTGTAGTGTTCATATACCATCACAATTTTTGATAAACCTTTCAAAAAAGGTTGTCTTTCCGTTTTACACCACAGGACCAGCAACGGTAGAAATCTATCATAATACCCTCCACCCTATTGAATCGATTTGGAACAATAAATTTTTTAGATGAAGAAATCAACCTCAAAGTTCTCATCTTCACTGAAGGAACATCTCTCGAAGACAGATTCCAAAGATACAATGGATACATCCTATTAAGAGACTTGAAAACAAAGAGTCAATGTTTGAAATCAATCCGTTTTCTACGCTCGAGCCAATACAGACTTTTTAGAAGCGGACTAATATGACAATATCTATCTGCCATATATCTACTAGTTGCATTGAAAATAGACTGGAGTCTAGCAATTCGCGAATCAGGCAACCCAGAATAAATAAAATTACAATAATCCAGATACAGCACAACAAATGAATTAACAAGTGTTTTTATTCCCTTGTTGGAAGACATCGATGCACAAATTTTAACTTTCTAAGATTATAAAAACCTGAAGAAACTGCATATCCTGTTTGTCTATCGTAGGAAAGCTTACTATCAACAAAAACACCAAGAATTTATCATTCAGTTCAGTTCAGATGGATCCCACTACCACCCACGCTGTTATGGGGACAAAATAAGCCCCCATCCAATGCAATCTACACAAAGATCGAAATCTTTATTTTCTATATTGGTTTCACTGAGCGTGCAACACTCGGAAACACCTTCCTCACACTCAGCAGGGACAATCTGATGCGGGAGATTATTCCTAGTTCACGTTATGCTGAGATTGGTGGTTTCTCATGTGACATGAATATTTATCCTGAATGGAGATTGTTGGAGTGCGTGCAAGTGACCCATTCAATAGTACACCTCAGGTTTTTTGTTCGGTGAAGTTGAGCATGTTCCTCGAACCCCACTCACTAATTCACAGCTGATAATTTCTAGATCAAGGCTCTGGTGTTGACCCTGATCAGAACCAGACTGTCATCTGCGTAAGCCTGGATCACAATCTGTGAGCAGAAAAGTTTTTAATAAGTCGTCTATAGGTATAAATACGATCCAGAGCAATGGACCCAATATACCACCAAAAAAACTCAGATCCGTAGTCAAAATTCACCCTGCGACTCTTGAATTAGTCCTGAATTATCAGGAAAATGTTCCACGGAATATTAAGTTTTAATTTATTCAAAATCATAGACCACCCACCAGACATTGTCGAAGGCACCTGAAATATTGAGAGAAATTAAGAACATATATTTCTCCCTCGAGTCTGCCACATACTGTTGAAACAGACAAATATCATCCTCGCAGGAGACTTCTCTTCTTAAACTAAATTGCAAAGGAGAAAGTAGGCAATTCTGCACAAAGTGAGAATTGAACCTATCACTGACAAGTTTTTCCAAGAACTTACCAAAAATTGGGAGAAGAGTTATTGGCCTATAGGCCTTCAGATATGTTTTGGGCTTGTCGCAACGCTTTGTGATCGATAGACCTGTCTTCCAGCACTAAGTAAAAATGCCTTCGAACAAGCACTTATTGTATAGATTGGTCAGAAATATGTCGGCCAGGCGTTGGCATTTCTAAACCAGAAAACCATCAATATGGTCGAGCACTGGTAGTTTGTGTATCATGAAGGGCATTGATAACTGTTTTGATCTTGTCAGTGCTAAAATATGGTCAGTTGGACGTCAAAGGAAAAATTGGAGACAATATTTTCACTTTTAGGTGATAATCACTATCATTGGAATGGTTATCTTGAGAAAAAAAGAGCACCAAGAGAGCCAGAAGCCACGTTCTTATTTGTCATGGCACCAGTCAACAGGTCCCCGATACCACATAAAAGGGGAGAGCTTCTTCTCATGGAGATACTCTTATGGTCGACAGTTCAGGGTTCAGACCATTAGACCCATCCCACATGCTTTCTCCATGGGTTGAATTCTCGATCATACTTCAAAAAAGGGTACCAGTCTGGTGTTTCATACTGGTTCAGAGGCAAGGCCAATCATTTTGCATCTGAACTTTGATCACCAAAGGCTCCCAAATACCTCTACACCCAGGTACCCACAGCTAGTGACTGATTGGTCATGTGGAGAGAATGACCTGTGTTTTTTTTTTGGGAGTTTAAGGGATAGCAGTAATGTTTTGTAGTTTTTTCATTGAGTACAATTGAAATTTTTTGTTTATTTTTTTCAAACTTATATGATTTTTATATATTTTTGATTTATAGTTGACTGGTTTAAGCAAAATATTATCCACTGAACTTTCACCGTCCCTTCGAGGATTAGCAGTGCTTCCATTATTATTGAGTTGTGATCGAGATGAGGCACTGGTATCCTTAACTGAGGGGAGGGTGCCTGCTTTTGCTCATGATTTAGTTCCCGATTATTTAAGGACTAAACTAGAACCACAGGCAGAACAAAGAATGATGCAGCTCACACAGAAAGCCAATACACTTAGCCTCGACACAGCACAGGTAAGATAAATTTTAATCGATAGAATTATTGTTTATTATTATTAACTAATTGTACCTTTCCAGTACTATCATAATTTTTATTACTGTCTTTCAATTTTCTTATTAATTTGAATATACGAGGCATATCCAGAAAGTAAGTGTACTGAATTTTTGTAGGTTACAATTTTTTTTATTTAAACAAAAAAATTACGTGGTTACCGTAGTACATATGTAAGCTATTTTTCGACATAGTCACCATTCCTCTCAATGCAGGTGATGAAGCGGGGTATCAACTTTTTGATGCCTTCCTCGAAGTAGTTTCCCGCCAACCCCTCCGTCCACTTCTCCACCTCCTCCTTTACCTCCTCGTCGGTTGAAAACCTTTTTCCACCCATGTGCAGCTTCAGGGAGGTAAAGAGATAGTAATCTGAAGGTGCTAGGTCAGGGGATTGCGCGGGATGGTTCAGGACATCCCATTTAAACGAGGCGAGCAGTTCCTTTGTGGCGTTGGCCGTGTGTGGTCTGGCATTGTCGTGCAGCAGGCAGACTCCCTTTGTCAGCATGCCTCTCCTCTTGTTCTGAATCGCCCTCCGCATTTTTTTTAGGGTCTCACAGTATCTTGCCGAGTTGATGGTCTCCCCTTGAGGCATATATTCAATTAAAATTATGCCTCGACAGTCCCAAAACACGGATGCCATGATTTTTTCTTGGCTGAAATTGTGGTTTTGAACTTTTTGGCGGAGGGTGAAGAGGTGTGATGCCACTGTTGAGACTGCCTTTTGGTTTCAGGCGTGTAGTGTGCAACCCAAGTTTCATCTCCAGTAACGATGGAGCGGAGAAATTCATCTCCATGGAGTTTGCAGCGCCTCAAAAACTCTTGCCCGGCGTCCACTCGATTCAACTTGTATTGGTCTGTCAGCTGTTTTGGGACCCACCTCGCGGACAGTTTCCGAGATCCGAGGGTTTCTGTGATGGTTTCGTGTAGTAGAGATCTGGAGATTTGCGGAAACATCGCAAAGTTCATCCACAGTCAATCTGCGATCGTCACGGAGCGCATTTTCGATTTTTTCCACAATTTCGTCAGTCACAATTGAAGGTCTTTCGCTCCTCTGATCATCATGCACAGACGTACGACCGTTTTTAAACTCGCGACACCACTTGTACGATTCATAGCTTTATCACCATATGTAGTTTTCACCTCATTATAAATCTCAACCGGAGGTTTTCCCTTCCAAACGAGATAACGGATGACACCGCGTATTTCGCACTTGGCGGGAGATTGGATTGAAATTTTCACGAAACGTGTTGTCGCGTCGACACTTCTCAACGTACTGACCTCGAACCGGTCTCGTTGCTCAGGAACCGGTCTCGCTTACACGGAAGTGTAGCCAACATGTCGAAAATAAAATCCATCCGGTCGTGAGAGCCTCAGTACACTTACTTTCTGGATACGCCACGTACTATTGTTGCCTAAAAAGATCTCTTCAGGTTTTCACAAATCCAATACTTAAGGGGTTCTTGAATCAGTGGAGGGGCATAAAACACAACACTAGATTACTCTATAAAGCAAGATATTGTGGTGGTCTTTTAATCATGAATATCTACCTAGGTTGGTTTCGTATCCTGAACAATTAAGATAAAACTAGAACTTTAACTGGCATCATACTGCTTGGTCCATCTCATATGCGATAGATCGACAATATAAAATTCTTGAGATGAACGGTCCATGTAATGAGGCTATACGGGAGCATGAAGCTTGGAAGACTGACGTGGTCAAGAAATTGTGTTGCTTTGAGTTTTGAACCTTCACACCAACTGAATTTGTCAAAATTGTTACAACTTGAAAGCATTTAGATTTTAAGTTTTGGGAAATATATCCATATTAAGATAATTTGCTTTTATAAACAAATCATATTTTTTTTACAGAAACAAGTTAGTCAATTTAATAAGGTAGTTGGACATGTTTGGGAAATTATATCGAAGGGCCGAGAAGATTGGGAAGGTGAATCCTTGAGATCTGGTGAGTTTGAATATATTTTTTACTTCTGTAATCGGGGCATTGAAAATAAGTCAAAAAAGTTGATTGCAAAAAAGAAAAAAATACCCGATTTTTTTTCTCAAATGATGGAAGAGTTATGAGGGATACCAAACAGTGTGTAGTGAAAGGTAACAAAGTCAATGAAGCACTAAAACATATAAACTCGAACCAGGCAGAATCAAGTCCACAAAAGTATTTTAGTACCAACGGTGTACGGGAGTGAAAAGTGAACATGGACCAAAACTGAAAAGAGCCGGTTAAATGCTGTAGAAATACGTCCATTAAAATGTATACATACATGCGGTATACAGTGAATGATAGTATACGAAGTGATTATAAAATTGTCTTTTGAATTTGGATTAATGTGAACTTAAGAACTGAATTTGGATTAATGTGTAGAGTAAGATGAAGTGTACTCTGAAATTGTTCGGGCACAACGAACAAATGAATGAAGAAAGACTAACAAAACAAATAGATGGTGCAAATGTGAGTGAAAGGCAGACCAAAGAAAGTATGGTTGGATTAAGTGTACAATTATTTTGAAAGAAAGAAATGTAAAAAGTTAGAGAAATCGTAAGAGCTGTATGGATGTAGAAGATGCAAAAGATGTGTATTGCGATAGAAAAGTCCAACGCTCTCTCCTGACAGGAAAATCCTGTGTTGGTATGTATGTAAAAAGTTTATGTGATATGAACATTTTCTCGAAATACGTATTACTATAGTAAATTTTTTATTATCTTTATGGATTTCCTTTTAGTTTTTTTGGGTTTTCCACTAACGGGGTGTTATTTTTGCTTTGTTAACCAATTTTGTAGATAGTAGGATGATTTATATACACCATAATGCAATCTTCCTGTTGGGGTAGGCAGAGAGAACAGAACGTTAGACATTCCTCGACTCGACACTTCCTTAGCCTCTTCCGCATCCATACGATTTCATAGACTCTACATTTCCTTCTTTCAGAATATCATTCACCTGATCCAACCATACTTTCCTTGATCATCCTCTCACACACCTTCCACTCACATTTGCAATATATATCTGTTTTATTAGCCTTTATTCATTCATTCGTTCCACCTGCCCAAATCATTTCAGCTTGCTCTTCATCTTACCTGACACATCAGCCTAAAAGTTCACATTAATAACTAATTTCGGATTCTGTTATATATTGTCACTCCACTCAAAAGCACACATTTCTACCGCATTTATTTGGTTTCTCTCAGTTTTTTCCAGGTCCACGTTTCACTCCTGTAAAACAAAGTTGGCACTAAGATATGATTTATGCAACCTCTTTATTTAATTAAATGAGTAAAAAAGACTTTCAGTACAATTTCAATAGCAAAAACTTATGGGAAATCAAGTTAATATAATAATACTATTCAAAGATTCGCAAGAGCTCAAGGCGAACACAAAAGATTAATTCGGTCCTGATATACTTTTCTATTATTGGCTCCTGCATCTTTCAGAATAAAAATTGTTTGGTCATGCCATGTAGTCTTCCCAAAACTCTTGTACCTTTGTATACTCAATCTTGTTTTGTAAATTTTTTTCTTTGAGGCCAAACCAACTCGTTTTTTTTGCATATTAAAGATTACATCTTTCAATCCACATTCTTTCCTTCTGGGTATTTGAGCGCCCTTGAGGAGAGTCTGCTCTTTAAATTGCACTATATAAATTGTCCTTTAATTTTTATTCATGATTGAAGTGTCACATCACAAATATTCGTCTTTAAAATTCCTCCTCTTCGGAGGTCAGCGATCATCATGGCTATATAAATATAATGTCAACGAAAATCTAATAGAAACATTGTAAATAATTCATTTGGTCATTCCAGGAATTCAGCAGACGCACAGTTTAGCGGACACTCACGCTTTAGTAACAGCTGTAGGGATGGGTAAAGGCCTACGCGGAGTAGGAGCCTCCAATGTGCCCCTGGTTGTTGCAGGAGGAGCCAGGGCTTCCCTCCCTCCCCTTCCTGCACCTACACAATTGCCGAAAGCTCCTTCAACCATCAAAACAAACATTAAGGCGGCCACACAAATCCATCCTTATCAACGATGATAATTTTTACCATAAATCTCATTGACCTACTAATAACTACTGAGAAGTATAAAAATGTGGCCACCTAATGAACAACTTTGTTTTTTGTCATTCTCATTATTTTCTTGATAACCATTTAAAATGCCAGAACAAGCATGACTGGTGCACCTGGCATATATATATATATATATATATATGTCTCAATATTCGCCAAGTGGAATGACATTTGCAAGTTATATCTTTCACGGTCACAAAATTTATTTACTGGTTTATTCCTTTACAAGGGGCTCAGAAATAATCATGCATATTATCTGATATATATATAAAAACAAACAGGCATTAAGTGGTTCAATATAGATTTTTCAAGAATTTTATGTTTCATAATGTACAAAATACATACATCCATCCCTCGATTTACGCTGTAGTGCCGAGAAAATTAACTTAAATCAAAATCATGGAAATTGAGATTAAGAAACTTGTACAAAATTGAGATACATTCCAGAATATCGAAATCCGCTTAAAATTGAGGCACAGAACTTAGCAAATAAAGGTACCAAAAAATGTGTAAAATGAATCTACCAACGTAATAAAAATTAATGAAAGGTATAATAAAATATTTTTACTTACTGATAAAGATTTATTTTTCAGTATTAATATTTAATGTGAGAATAAAGTCAAATAAAAAAAATGTGATGGCTGACAATTATTATTGCATTTAGAAATCATGTGGAAATCAATTGTCTTTTAGACAATCTAAAAGGTATTTTAATTAGCAGTGTTGCAAAGATGAAACCTTACAAGATTTATGGATTTATTTTTGCAAGATGAAACCTTACAAAAATAAAACATGCAAATCGAGGGATAGTTGTCCAAACCAGAGTTTATATTATTAAAAAGTATCTTACATTTGTAGTGAAACTCAGAATCATAAGAACAAAAATTATAATACTATGATAATTTCTACTGTTTTTTTTTTTACTTTTGTATTTTACAAAGACTTCCAACAGAGCTAAAACTAATTATATTTATATTTGAAATTGGTAATTAAATTTTTATTTAAGTAAAAAATGTGTTTTTATTTTATTAGATTACAAACATTGAATTGATTTTAGTAGTTATTTTTATAAATATTTATTTGTATTGATCTAAGAAAGATAAAATACAAGTAAAACACACTGGTTTTTGGATTATTTTTATTAAAATATTATATAGTTTTAATGGCTATGGTAGTATAAATAAAGCTTGAAGTAATGGAATTTCCATTATAATAACTAACTAAAAATGCAGCAACAACTATGAATAAACAGAAGAATTTATATAATTTCTATTTAAATGTGATTACAAACATTGAAACCAATTAAGTTTGGTTCTAAAGTAGCAAAATGAATAACATAAGCAGATTAACTTTGTGACGTTTAAAATATAGTATTTAATGTTTAAAAATATAGTTTGTCGCTGCCAAAATAAAATAATTGTTAAATGCAATTAATAACTGGTAAATTGTGTGAAAAGAATTCAATGCGTGAATATATCCTAAATTTAATAAGATGTTAAATGTCATCCAACCAATACTGTGTTGTGTATCCCAGCTTATGTCAGAGTATTGACCTGAAATAGAAAAAAAATATAAATATACTTTGCACTGTAAAAGATATTATATTAGTCATATAACAAATAACGGCTCTTGTATGGTGCTTTGGACTGCAAGTAAGTTGGGCATTTCAAGTTGTGGCATTTACTTCAGAATAACTGCTCTTAGTAGCATATAAAATATGACAGGCTTCCAACTTTTATTATACAAGAAGACCTACAGTGTTTGTTTTAGTTAGGAGTGCTTAATTTATTCACTTATGAATGGCAATTACAATGCAGTACATTTATTTATTTTATTTCAACAGTCAAATGGCCTTTTTGATACAAAGATTGAAAAAAAAAACAACATATCATAGTGGTAACTGTAATAGGTTGTATGTCAAATATATCCAACTTCACAGGAGACAAAAAACATTCCCATTTGCCCCCCATCTTCTCGGCTGCTTTTATAAATTAAATAATATCATGATTGATTGTACTCCGGAGTAATACTGCCGTTAGTTTTTTTTTATTGTAAGTTATGTTGACATACAACCATTTCCTCATCGATGTGAATTTTTTTGATATACAACCTATTGCAGTTACCAGGACGATATATAATTTAACATTGACACGTAAGAAGTGTTATACAATAGGAAAAAATAATACAAGTCGAACAACATAGCTGAGCAAATCCATATATACAATTCAATCAATTCATGCCGGCAAGAACAACTTCACTCGTCTCCTGTAAGTAGCCAATGTCATGGAAATCCATACGTCTCAAACGGAATGTATTTAACCAATGCATCTTACCAGTACTAACATATGGATGCGAAACATGGGACGCTTTATGTGCGAATGAAAAATGTCCATATTGATTATCTGTGCAATCTTGTTATGCAAGAGTTATAGTTAGTTGCCAACTTGTCTTTTTGAGTTTTTTCTTTAGATCTCAATTTCCACTCTCCTGCACCTTATTTTGGCCCAAGTATCTTTCAAAGCTCTTACTTTTGTTGGTCTTCGAGTGTCATGATCCACCCTTCGGACCCATATGTTACTACGGGTAAGATGATTGAATTGTTATTCTCAGTGTAGCAATCCGGAACGTCGCATATCATTTATATGGGTTTTTTAATTATAAAGGTATAACATTTTGAAGCTGCATGTAGGAAGAATACAATTTTACAGTTTAAAACTTTAAGAAGTTTTTAAGTATTTATGCCTAGAGTTTTTAATTTATATTAAAAAGAAAAAAACTTACAATATCGTCTATCTTGAGTATAGATCTGACAGTCTCCGTAGCAAGAGTGAGTGCACTAGTGCTGACCAGCAGTGGTTGCAGGACGCGTTCCTCGACCATGTCAACAATGCATCCACGCCTCACTGAAATACCAGCATTGCTCCTTCCGGCTGCATGTGCCGCATGCAGCTCTGTCACTGTGGCAATGGGGTTCAGACCTAATTGGAAAAATATTTAAAATGAACTCCGAAACAAGAATTCAATTAATAACCAAATAATAGTATTACCTTAGTAAAAGCTAAGTAAAAAAATAAATGGTTTAAAATGTAAATTGAGGGAAAAGCAACATGATAAAATATCTTGATCATTATTTATTGTTATTTACAGATTGACATAGTTTATTTCAAATCGGATTATCTAGCATTTATTTTGTTCTTTAATATTTTCGAAAATACTTTTTTAAATTCATTACCATTGTTATTTTATGGCTATCAATCAAGAAGTGATAACTGTCAAATAAATTGCAATGTTTAGAATATATGTTGCATTACTAAGTATCGTACCAAAAATGATATTCAAAAACTCGAAAATACATCAGTCATAAATGTAAAAATTCCATATGCAAAACATCTTTCAGAGCATATTTAGTTTTCCAACATTACAGCTGTCATTTATTGATTATTCTTAGGGTTTTGGTTTTCTGCATACTCCTTCATAAATAGGAGTTCACGGTCATTATTCAAGAAGGGTTTTGGTTTCTATGGGAAGTGGCGGGGTGCCTATCAGTGAGACGGGTTAACATTTTCATTGGAGCTTTGAAGATCCTATTTTTTTCACGTTGGGTGGTTGATTTTTATTTTGTAGAAGCGTCATATGTGTCTTCTCACTGGAAGGTGTTATCATTGAATAAGTCATTTGGTACGATAGGCGAGGATTTTTGAAGTTCTCATGGGGAGGTTTTTTTTCCGTAGAAGACTCATTGCCATTCCAAAGAAAGAAGTAATTTATCCATAATGGGAGAAAAGTACGAACCTGGCAATAAGGATTATATTTCCATGCCATAAATTGTTATTAAAATAAAATATAATTGGTTTCTATAGATCACTTGACACTGGCTTTTTCATATATGAGTTCACGACCATGGCAATCGTTTTTTGTACTGTGAATGACGTATCAAGAGTGAGAATTATTTATATTTGGTAATTAAAACCTTTGAATAAAAATATTGGAAAATTCTCTGAAATTAAAAAAATTATACAAATATGACATGTCTTGAAAATAATCTAAATATTTCGACATTATTAGTTTCATAAAAAATGAAACCTTATAGACCGAATAAAATTGTCATAAAAAATTACATTTTTCATTTCAGCAGTCTGTAATTGACGCAAAATATATACAAAAATCTGACATATCTCTAATCAGAAAACATAATTTGGTTGATTTTTCTTGTAAATGAGAATAAAATTTAACATGAACACAAAGATTAGGAGAAAAATCTTGTAATGGCCAGTAACATACATGCTGTAAAGTGGTGATAATTTTGGGCATACATTCAAAATTATCACCACTTTACAGGTAACCATAAAATTCACTATCACAACATCATACAAGAAAATAAATCATAGTGAATTAAAAGATTGGAATTTCAGGAAAATTTTGTATAAACTGGTATGAAAAGAAATTCGGTGTCCAGATATAAAAAAAAATGTTTTTGTGTTAACACTGGAAATTCTTTGTTTATGCAATTCTTCTTCTTCAGCCGTTCTGGATCCATCCCTGGATATAGGCCTCCCCTTTGGCCTTCCACAACTCCCTATCTTGGGCACACTGCATCCACTTCACCCCTGCGGCCCGTTTTATATCGTCCGACCATCTAGCCTGTGGTCTCCCCACACCTCTCTTGCCCGTTCTAGGCTGCCATTCCAGGACCTTTTTCGTCCATCGAGAGTCAGAGCATCTGGCAATATGTCTTGCCCAGCTCCATTTTAAGGCAACTGCTCTCTCAACTACGTCCGTGACTGCAATTAAATTTTGTTAATACCACTCTTAAAATATATATAAAACCCAATTAGTTTTAAATGTTGCGGACTCATTTTCAGGGATATTCTCAACTGAGTCAGTTGAGAAGGTCCCTGAAGATGATAAATTTTTTTTATTAGGATTCAAGTGTACTCTTACCAGCATTCTCAGCCAAAGTGCATGGGATAACAGTGAGAGAATCAGCATAGGCCCTGAGGCAGTAGTGATCGGCGCCGAGTGCCTGTTGGGCCTTAGCAGCCAGCTGTAAGGCCACACGGGCCTCTCCGGCCCCCCCTCCTGGCAGCAGGGCAGGCCGGCGCACCAGGCAGCGCACGCAGCACAAAGCATCGTGCAATGATCGGGCCGCTTCAGCTAACATCAGTCGATTTGAACCACGCACAATAACAGCTACTGTGCGACCGGGATTTGCAATACCTGTGATCTAAAATTAAGAATATATATTTTTCATTCAATATAAAGAATGGTGTGTTATTCTTTTTGTATCAGATCCTTTCCCCAACATACCAAACAGTGTCGGTAAGATCAAGACTGGTGTTTTGTCATTTTCCATCCTAAAATGAATTACAGACCTTCCTTAAGAGTTAAATAAAAAATATTATCGCACGGTGTGCTGAATTGGTTCAATTTATCAAATTATACGAGGGTTGCTACTGAAGTTTTGAGATATTGCAACACCAGTGTAGATACGTCAAATTTGACATCAGCATTGTAAAGTTTGACGTTTTTAATGGTATACGTGCTCAGAAAGTTTTGTCATACGAGTGCTATTTGTGTTGTTTACAGTGACTTGAAAAATTCATCTCGGCCAAAAATGGAATTAAATCGTGAACATTTTCGTGCGATGATTTTTTGTGATTTTCGAGGTGGACTAACTCAACAACAGTGTGCCGATCAACTCGCTTCGACTTTTGGTGATGAAGCACCATCCCGGGCCACTGTGTTTCGCTGGTTTTCCGAATTCAATCGTGGTCGTAGTTTGTTCCAGGACGAATTTCGTGAAGGTCGTCCAAAATCGGTTGTTGTGCTAGAAAACATCGATGCTGTGCGTGAACTGATATTGCAAGATGGTCATGTGACTTATCGTGAGTTTGAGGCATGTTTGACCATTAGTTCCACTCGCATACATTCAATATTGCATGAACATTTGGCCGTCAAAAAGATTTGTTCGCGTTGGATACCGCATAATTTGACAATCGCTCAAAAAAAGGCTCGTGTCGATTGATCCAAAGAAATGTTGAAAAAATTCGATGGCTGTGCTTCAAAAGACGTCTATTGTGACAGGCGACGAATCATGGATCTATGCATATGAGCCAGAAACTAAACAGCAGTCGACTGTATAGGTCTTTCAAGATGAGCCAAATCCAACAAAAGTTGTTCACGCACGAAGCACTTCAAAGCAAATGGTGGCTTGTTTCTTCGGTATACTAGGTTAGTCAAAAAGTTTTGAAAGCGGAAATGAAAATACATTTTGTTTGGGGGGAAATCACTTTTATTGCTCAGTATAGTCTCCCATAAGATCAATACACTTGGTCCAACGATCTTCCAACTTTGTTGTCCCATCACGGAAGTGACTTTCTGGAAGGCCTCCAAAATACTCCTCTACGACGGCTATAACCTCTTCGTTTGATGAAAAATGCTTTCCACGAAGGAATTTTTTGAGGTGTGAGAACAGCCAGAAGTCAGAGGGAGCTAAATCTGGCGAATAGGGTGGATGCTGCAACAATTCATACCCCAATTCACTGATTTTCGCTATGGTTTATTGAGCTGTGTGAGCAGGTGCATTGTCTTGATGAAAAATGATTTTTTTCTTCTGCAAACCGGGCATTTTTTCATCCAACTGGTCCAAAAGGTCACAATAATAATCAGAGTTGATTGTCTTACCAGTTTGGAGATAATCTATCAATAAAATTCCTTTTGCATCCCAAAAAACTGACGCTAACACCTTCTTGGCCGATTTCTGGACACGAACTCGCTTCGGAGCCAAAGTGCCTGGTTCACACCACTCCTTAGCCTCTTGTTTTGATTCAGGATCATGGTGGTAGACCCAAGTCTCATCCATAGTGATGAATCGACGCAGAAAATCCTTTTTATCCTTTCGAAATTGCTCCAAATGTTGCTCAGAAAGTCGCATTCGAACGTGTTTTTGTTGCATTGTTAGCAAATGCGGCACCCATTGTGCACACAGTTTTTTGAAACCCAAAACTTCAGCCAAAATATGCCATGTTGTTCCATGTGAGATGCCTATGGTGTCAGCTATCACATTGGAAATGAAGGAGAAGACTCCTTTAATACTTTCACCATCTTTGCATAGATCTCAGTAGCCGATAAACCTTACAAAACAAAGAATTTAATCACTGCACGATATTCGGATTTTTCCATTGTTAAAAAATACACTGACACGCCAACTTCAAATGGCTTGTAAACAAAGAATGAATTGACAGATCGAAATAAAATTTTGAGTACGTTCTTATGAAAGATGAAATATTAAAATGGCGTAGAAATTTTGGTTTTTCTACTGCTCCATAGATGTCGCTTTCAAAACTTTTTGACTAACCTAGTATATGGTCACGTCGCAATAGTGCCTTTAGTGGAATGTCATACGGTCAATTCTGAATGGTACACCACCATTTGTTTGTCAGAAGTGTTCGGAGAAATGAGGAAACTAACCACCGAAGATGAATCATTCTCCACCACGACAATGCGAGCTCTCACACATCGGCTCAAACAAGTGACTTTTTGAGCACTCAAAACATCGAATTGATGGGCCCTCCACAGTACAGCCCTGATTTGGTACCCAATGACTTCTTTTTATTCCCGAACATCATAAATAAATTGCGAAGTCAACGTTTTTCGACGCCTGAAGAAGCAGTTGATGCGTTCAAAACGCATGTTTTGAAGTGATGTCATTCAGAGTGGAAAAAGTGCTTCGAAAATTGGTTCAAACGCATGCAAAAGTGTATTAATCTTCATGGAGAGTATTTTGAAAAATAATAAAGCCATTTTCGATGATAAATATTTGTTTTTAATTGTCTGTCTCAAAACTTAAGTAGTAACCCTTGTATGCCAAAAATCTTATATTCTTGAACAAATAAAGATCAAATACTAACCTGCCAAATGTATCAATAATCTTTGTCATGCAAGGATTTATAAATTGTTATATAAAATGATAGCAGTTATTAAATTACTCATTTGCATACTTGAATGAAAATACCTTAATATTCTATGACACGTTCAGTGCTGAGAATATGCCTCGCATGTCCATACAAATACACTTAGTGCATACAACATGCTAGACATGTTCTGTTGATAAATTTCTTAGCACAGCATATATTGACATAAAATTTTATTCACTGTGAATGTGTTAAACTCTGATATATTTCACAAAAATCACAATTTGAAGACTATTTAATGCTATTTACCTTATTAAGGAAAGGTTACAGCTACAGCTGTGTGCCTTTGATAACCCTATTATATTTAAAAATATTTACACTATGCAAAAAAATATAGACAGAACATTCATTTTAATACATTTATTAAGTCATGAAAAGATTGTTGAAAATTGAGCAGACTAAGTATTTTTCCATTGGTTTTAAGTTTTGAGTCCTATGGAGCAAAATTTTTAAATAATTCTCATCTCCCACATCATCATCACCATGATGTTCCATCAGGAACACAGAGATGTCATAAAACGCTTATTCCATGTCAGGCCAAGACTGTGAATTTCTCTATGGTAACTCCGGTATATAGTATAGAGTGGGTGTCCTATTCGTCTAACCATAGTAAAACCATCATAGAATATATGAATATTGTAGCTAGAAAAACATTTTCTTCTGTGCAAACAGTAATAATTTTTGTTTTTAAATTTACCTTAATAAATTTGCCTGACGGTTCGCTGATTTCCTCTGCCAACTCAGCCTTGACTAAATTTTCCGGAGTAAAGTGATCCAGAGATGCAATAGGTCTGCAGCCCAGGGTCTTACAAACATACTCAATGTCTTCTCGTTCTATATCCTTCACCACCATTACTTTGATTTTATCCAAGAAATGAATTGCCAAGTCAGACAGAGCATCCCTTTAAATAAAAGAAAATAAATTATTCAAAATGTCTACCGATAGGTGATAAAAATAATTTGGCTAACAAAACAAAAAAACTAACAAACAAACATAAACCGAACATAAATATTAACAAACATAAACCGTGGACATTGTAAAGCATGTCGTAAAGCAACATTTGTGGAAATAACATACCGAGATTACACACTTTTGAAGATATGTGATTTTAAAACCATTTAGATCATAAATTTATTTGATATGCTTAAAACATTCTATCTGGAAGATATATTATCATGTTAGTTTTAAAGTTTCACATTTTAGATTGATAAATGAATTAGCTATACATATGTTTTTTACCTTAAAATACTTTTCTGGACAAGAAGCACAGTACACTTGCTGGCTTTGATCTTCTTAACAATATTCAAGATATATTCACGCTCTTCTTTCAAAACACGATCCATGGCTGCATAATCAGAAACAATCACATTGTGGTCCATCTGTAAAAAAATAGTTTCTAATTTAACTTAAAAGTTTAGAAAGGAACATCTAGACCTCGATTAAAATTTACGAGCTGATGAGTGCTCAAATTTTCAAAGAGAGAGATCAAACAAAATAGCTTTGTTTTATTATTGATATTGAATTTTCACATTAATTCTAGCATTCTAGGCTTTATGTAGCAAGTGTTTAAAAAAATTAGACTTACATCAGTTTTAGGTGGTGAAATGCAAAACTGAATCAAGCCAATAAGTGGCCGGTCCACTTTGCGTGGGCCGGATACATTGGCTGTCCTCTGTGACAGCACCAGACCTTTCACCAACTCCGAGTCTTCCAAAGTACCTCCGAGACGTTCAATAACACGAACATCACGTAAATCACACGACAGACTATTGGAATTGGGTGATGGATTTACCACTAAAAAATATAATGTAAAAACTATTTATAAAACAAATATATATATATAGCTTAGTCAATTAAAAATATCTGTAATTCCATTTATTTTTTATTTAACCCTTTTAATCCCACAGTGCCGATTATCGGCCCCAACTGGTGTATGCGAAAAATCCCAAGGGGCCGATCATCGGCCTCAAAGTTTTCATACAAGTTTTTATGTTGAATGAAAAAAATTTTTTTTTTTTATGAAATATGAAAATTACTTATTATTTTACACTCTACAGGGAGGTCTCCACAAAAAATTAGGTTTTAAAACTAAATATTAACTGAGATAAAAAATAAAACATAAACTACCGATTGTTTGCCAAAAAATGCTTGGGATTTTTCGCACATTTTATGCAAAATATGCTGGGATTAAAAGGGTTAAGTTAATCCATATCAATTTTCAAGATATCAATCGATTACAAAATATGGTTTGATTTACTCTCTGTGACTTTATCACCCTATATATTCCGTTAAGAACATAAGAATGTCATAAAAGGCCTCCACCTACGAGTAGGTCCATTAGAGGCCTGGTACTCCATGTCCTCCAATCATTACTTCGGTATTACACTATTAATAAAGTAATCAAGTTTTCTATTTCCTACACAGGTATCCCTAGCTTTAGCAATTAATTAGTTCTAGGAAAAATCGTGAAACTAGAAATATGAGTCAAGTGAATTAATTTTAACCTGGGTGAAATAGGTTTCAAATGAAAAAATAAGCAACCTTAAAATGGTACAATTAAACCCTTATATTTATATTTTCAATTAGAATATCTACATAGCTTATTCCTTTCAATCGGGAAATTCAAAATGGTTTTTTTATAATTTTTGTTATTTATTTTATTTAAATAACATAGTGAAAGCGTCAAATGGTATCATGTATAACGAGGTACCTGTAAGAGATAATAGAATACATAAGGCAAACTTTGAAATACCAAAAGAAAAAATAACAAACCTGAGAGTACAGCCTTCACCGCAATTGGTGCCAAGAGACTGACATGTTGTGATACAACTTTTGAGCAAAGAGAAGTTGCAGCTGCTTGAACTAATGAATCTTCATCATTCATTTCAATGGGAGTAGACATTTCTTCTAGGATCTAAAAACAGATTAACATTTTTATTACATTTCTGTCATAACACATATCTATTTAAAGTAAAAACCTTAAAATATAATAACTGAAGATAAATACCCCAACAGCTTGATGAACTGCTCTTTGGAAACCATCAGATATAACAGACGGGTGTATTCCTTTGGCTAGCAATTTCTCAACAGCATTCAATAATGCCCCTGCGATCACAACAACAGATGTTGTTCCATCACCAGCTTCAATATCTTGTGCTCTGGAGAGTTCAACCAACTGCAAAAAAAAAAACAATGAAATATATCTTAATGATTAATGTTAAAAACTTCCACTTTTGTTGTATACAGAACCTGATAATTTTGTCATGTGGTAATCTCTTACAACCAATCAAATAGATGTTTAAGAGGCCTAAGTGGAAATCAGAAAGGAACCCTTTTTAAAAATAATTGGGTACAATGGGAATCAAACCCACCACTCCCAACCTTAAGACAGGTATCTTATCAACTAAGCTACTGAGGTTGTCATACTACCATCACTCTGTTGCCCTGTCGGGGTAGGTAGAAAGGAGAAACCATCTGAGTTTTTCCTTACTTTTTTTTGATCTTCCTGTACCATACCATCTTTCATTGTCAAGTTGTGTTGTTCCTCTATAAATTTGTTTTATCAGTCTTTCCTCACTCATTCAGCCCTCAATGTGACTTACTTTTTCTTGCAATGCTGTTAAGTTTTGTCAATTACTGCTCTTGAAATAAGAGAAATTTCACTTCAAGAGCGGTAATTAACTGTGTTAACAATAAATAATACTGTACTAGTGCCCATAAAGAATTGACCCCAGGTACCAATGCAAAGCAGGTATGCTAACAATGAGAACATTTTAAAACTGGGTATAAAAAGAACAAAGTATTCAATCAATCACCATTTTAGCAGCAGGATGGATAACATTCATCTGCTTCAATATGGTAGCACCATCATTAGTAATTGTAACTTCTCCATTTCCAGCTTGGATCTGAAATAATTGTAATATTTTATCAATAAAAAACAAATTTATAAGCAAATATCATAAAATGTTAACTTTGCATTATGGTATATAAATCGGCTAAATAAGCAAAGTCGAATGCCAAGCTAGTAAAATTGACTGTGTTAGTATCTTCTTTAATATAAATCATTAAGAACTAAAAAATCTTTCATTATAAAGAATTTTATTATAATTTATTATGACTTAATAAAATGACAAATTGGCTGAAATAAATGCTATTCAATGCAATGATTATTTATTTTATTTCAAAGATTTAACATTTATGCTATGTTGCCCGAAAAGATGTTTCGTATTTCTCGGATAGATGTCATAAGGACAAAATATTAATTGCTAACTTCAATTCAAAAGGGGTGAAAGTATGTATATTATAATGAAAAGTAATAGTTTTTCGGTAATTTTTTCCTCATTTGAAGATTGAACAAAATAAGTTGATTTTTAATGCTTCATGTTTTTACTATCTCAAAGGAAAAAATGAGACACAAACCAAAAAACTAGTGTATGGTAAACAATGCAGTAAGCGATCGATCGTGTGTCAAAAAATATGATGTGAAAAATTCCATAACGGTGATACGACACTCGAAGATGGTGTCTGCTTTGGAATACTAATAACATGAAGGCTTTGATCGAGAATAACCAGCGTTCTAAAACAGGAAATATTGCCGAGATACTGAATATATCCAAAAACAACCATGTACCAGCATTTGGTACAATTTTGCATTTGAATTTGAATTTGACTTAAAAATACATACATTGTTTATTCCACTTTTGTAACGGTATAATCCTACCAGTTTCAAGGCTTTCATCTCATCATCAGGGGAGCACAAACAAGACTTTTGAAAGCCTTGAAACCGGTAGGGTTATACCGTTACAAAAAGTGGAATAAACATTGTTTGATTAAACAAATTACAATGTCTTGCAACCTCCACAATGTTAATGCCTTAACTATAAATAATATAAAAACACATAATTATTTTCCAGACGACCCAATATATGTTTCTAAGAAGCTTAAGCATAGATGCAATAGATTTGAGTCTAAGCTTATGTAAATATAGCAATGTTTAGTCCTTGACTGGTTAAGTAAAACACAATATTTACAATTATTATACTAACCATTTTATCCATTCCTCTTGGACCCAAGCTGGTTCTGATTGCATCAGATACAGCTGAAAATTAAAACACATGTTTGACATAATGTTAAACAATATTTGTCATTTGAATTAAATTGTTTTAAAAAAGACAATGTTAACTTTTCAACAAATTGGTAGTATAATGTAAAATGTATAAAAAATTATGAAATAAAAAACAATGAAATTATATATTTTGTACTTTATGTCATGAGAGTTGAGATTACAACCAGTGACAAATCTGGATATCATAAACATACATTGTGGGTGAATTTTTCCTTAACATTTTTATGTAAAAAATATTATTTTTCATCACTTTTCTTTACAGTATAACACATCGATCATAAGTCCCGGGACTAACCAACAGATGGCGCTTCTAATAACAAATCTATACCATTCTCAGTTAGTTCCAGCCTTTAGAAGTTACGTGTCAAACTTTCATGACATTCCGACATTGTGTCATTGAGTTAGTGGTTTTTTTAGTGATGCTACTTTTGCTATTTTCAAAACAATGGAAAAAAACGAATTTTGTGTGTTGATTGAACATTGCTTTTTAATGGGAAAAAATACCGTTCAAACACAGCGATGGCTTGAAAAGTGTTATCCGGGCTCTGCTCCGTCGAAAACAACCATTTGTCGGTGGTATGCTGATTTCAAACGTAGTCGTACAGACACAAATGATGCTGAACGCTCTGGTCGTCCAAAAGAGGCTGTTATAACAGAAAACATAAATAACCCTCAAACTCGTGAATGGAAAATCGCAAAGTAAAGTTGCGTGACATAGCTGACATCCTGAAGATATCATTTGGTAGTGTTTAGACTATTCTGCATGCACATTTGGTCATGAAAAAGCTTTTTTCTAAGTGGCGCGTTTGCTCACAATGGAACAGAAACAACAACGTATCGATGATTCAGAGCGTTGTTTGGCACTGTTTACGCGAAATAAACAGGAGTTTTTGCGTCAGTATGTGACAATGGATGAAATTTGGATCCACCACTATACTCCGGAATCAAATCGGCAGTCAGCTGAGTGGAGAGCAGCCGGTGAAAGTCGTCCGAAGCGACCAAAAACTCAACAGTCGGCTGGGAAGGCTATAGCCTCCGTATTTTGGGATGCGCATGATATAATATTCATCAATCACCTTGAAAAGGGAAAAACCATCAATAGCGAATATTACATAGCGTTATTGGGGTGTTTGAAGTTACAAATTGCAAAAAACAGCCCCATGTGAAGAAAAGAGTTTTCTTTCATCAGGACAATGCACCGTGTCACAAGTCGATGGTCGCGATGGCCAAATTGCATGAGTTGAACTTTGAATTGCTTCTGCACCCACCGTATTCTCCAGATTTGGCCCCCAGCGACTATTGGCTGTTCGCAGACCTCAAAAAGATGCTCCAGGGAGAGATTTGGCTTCAATGAAGAAGTGATTGCCGAAACTAGCGCCTGTTTTGAAACCAAAGATAAATTGTGCTACACGGCTGGCATAGAAAAGTTAAGAAAGCATTGGAATGAAGAAGAATTTTGGCAAACAAATGTGGTTTTAGTAGTTAGTTCCGGGACTTATTGATCGATGTGTTACAATGAACATTTCACTTGAAAATGAAAGATCTAAACAATATCTTTAAAGAAGTATTAAGTTTTTAATGAAAATTTCTAAATAGAGCAGGTGATACAATTGCAATACTTCGGAATTGATATTTATAGCTACACGGATTGTGTAATGAAATATAAATAAGCATGATAGAAAACATCTGCAATATCGAAATGCCTGAAAAATGCTAATGAAAAAAAAAACAATTGTTTTCACTGAAATAAGTTGAGAATGTACAAATCAAGTGTATGGTTTGTCATGGCTAAAAATTGAATCAAGAGCTACCACGAAAATTAAGGTTCTTCTTCAAACTTCAAGGAAATTTTACAAGGAGTAACGAGAAGATAAAGAAGGTAATACATGTGAGATTATACTAAAAAAATAAGCTAAACAAACATCACACATATCGAACTTCAAATAACCAACCATCAGACTGAGTACTTAAAAGATGGAAAGACAAGATATTAATTTGGCTCTGAAATATCAGTATATAACAATAAATCTACAATCAAAGCTTAGAAAAATTCTCATATGTATATATTCCATTAGCATTATTTATCAGCTCTATTTGGACATATCTTCTTTTTGACGTGCCATCTCCTATCCAAGGTTGACCACCATCATGACAATCCGTATTCTATTCACTACAGCCCGAAAAAACTTCACCTAAACCACTCCCACAAATTCTTAAACCAAGAGACACAGTATCATCCTCTGCCTCATTTGCCATTTATTTTGACATATATGTTAAAAAGATCCAACATATTGACCCTTCTTTGTTATTCAAGATTATTTTTAGACCAAATTTAATCATGAAATACAAATTTCCTAACTAGATATTTTTTATTCAAACAATCTATTAAACCAACGTTTACATTAACAATTTACAAAGATGTGCACAGCTAGAAGCAATCAGAGTAGTGATGAGTTGAAATGCACATAGTTCTTCTTAGCCAGAACCACTCTAGCAAAAGATAAACAAGGACATGTGCAATATATAAATGGGTGTGGTATAATATATACTATTGTCACATGATATTTTCATATTTTTCTACATCCTAATCATTTATTGAAATAAATTAAGATTTCTTTTTAAATGTATCTTATTAATTTTGCATTAAAGATATGGTCAATTGAAATTGCGCAATGAATGTAACATAATGTTGAAAATGCCGATAGTTAGTATTTGTTGGTAAAAACCTGAATTGAAAAGTATGCTTTCAATTTGAGAAAAATCTCGGTGACCAATTTCGTTTGTTCAATTCATTCGAAGCGTTAAATAAATCAAGTTTAGCATTATAATGTGCATGGCTAATTTAGTGTAATTTATCACAATAAAGAGTTAATAGTGTATCCAAAATACACTATTGACTCTGTTGGCTACAGCGAATTATTATACACCATTATAGGGAGTGGGCTACGGTGCATAATTGTTATTCCTGAAAGCCGGGACACCTGCGACTTTTTCAGTCTCATTTGAAACAATGAGACACTTATTAGATACAAATATTAACAAATTCAACCTAATAAAGCAAAAAATAGATAATGGATTAGCCAAAAGTATATTGTTTATTAATTATACAAACAAATTACCTTTGGCTGCATTTATGTTGCTTAACCTAATATCGGTAGGTTTACTTTTATCCTTGTAAACACCTGACGGCCTCTTTGTAACATCGCCACCACCTTTAGGAGCTACCATTTTGGATTATTGAATAAAACTATTACAAACGTTGAAAATAAAGGCGATGTTTTCCGATTATAAAACCGGGCTTTAGAAACCAATAGAACCCGATGGAACACAGTGGAAAACTTCAAATTTTGACAGGTTAGACCATAGACGATGATTGGAAACATAGACAAGAACCCGTAATGTCTCGTGAACATTTTCAAACAATACAACAGCGTTTTCATTACTTCCATCATAATATGTTTGTCATGATTATGTTCAGCCTGTCTCGCTCCAATACTGAACACAAGTATTTCCATCGTCTTCCAGCCACTACCACAATATCACGTGTACCTAATTCATGGTGTTCTGTGGTTTCGTCCTCCCATCCAGGGACTTCATATTCTCATGATATCGCTCCATCATTCGTCACTTCGCTTTATCACATGAACTGTCCATGCTCGAGTTTATCACATGAACCTCATATTTGAATCATTTATTTATATTTTGGACCCTGGGTGAATTTTTTTACATTACCTGTTCCATTGCTCGTTGTATCAATTGGCATTTATTGAATTATTTCACGAGTTTTAAGACGTTTCAACAGCCGTATGCCATTGTGAACATACACCAATGTGGTGCTGAACAATTTCACAGATACTTGTTTTCAAATGCTGTGACATGAAGGTTGAGAAGTTCGTTTTGAACTTTCCGAAAGCAGCTTTTTGGCCTTACATTGTATTTCTTTGAAAGTTAATATTTAGCTAAAGGTTATTCGACGGTTTTACATTGAATACTTCCAACATTTGTAGAAAAGTTGAAAGTTTTGAATTAATTTAAATTGAATTGTTATAACTTACTTAGTTTGTATATTTGTAACTATATTGTTTTTTTGTCAGTTTAACTACCATTCTTGCATTACTATACATAATATTAAAGTTTAATTGATTACTCATCTTTTAACAATATTAAATGCTTTTTCAGATTCGACAATTGCCAAAAACAATAACTGATCATATTTATTAATCTTTCAATTTATTTTTCGTACTGTGTGCATATAATCAACTAAAGCGTTTTCTAAAACCTGTTCAGCTCTCTGAAAAGCGTTCAATATATCGATCATCATATTTGGAATTACTTTTTCTAAAATGTTTTATTACTACGGAACAGTAAATATATTAGACGGTAGTTTGTAAAATTATATTTGTCATTTAAAATAATGTGAGCTTGTTTGCGAAAGCTTCACATCAAATATATGTTGACATATCATAAAAAATAAAACTCTTTATATGTGCTTTTCCACAGATTACTTTAACAGAACGTCTCTCATAGCATGGTTATGCTATAACATGCTTACGGTGGATCCAAATATGAACATTCAACGGCATACATATTTTTCATGGAATTAAATTTCATTCTTCCAAAGAAACTAGCAATTATGAGAACAATTATTTCAATTGAAAATTAAAGATAAAACTGAAATCAATTACTTTAAATATTATTTTTACTATGTAAATAGCAAAGTTTTTCAATTTGCTCTTATCTGCTATTATGTTTCATGAAATTCTTTATTTAATATTGTTTATTTTGATCCTTTGTCAATTTTAAACTTATAATGCAAAAAATCCTTTTATATAACTAAAACATAAGAATATTTTAGTATTCAAAATAATCTTCATTTGATATTCGCTGCTTTACTACATATTTTGAAGTACTTGAATATGCGATCATAAGGTAATGGGGAAATTGAATTATTTCATATAGTCGTGTATTTCTTAAAATAGCAACATTTAATGCAAATTAGGAGAAAATAGGCAGTCGATATAATTATTTTGTATGACGATTCGTCCCAAAAATATTTATTTTTTGCCATTAGAGGTTAAGACGTATAATTTTTTTCCATCGATAGAAAATGTGGAATTTTAATTAACAGTTTCAGACGTTCTACGTCTTCAAAGGTTCGTTTTCGTGATTACCCACTTTTGACATTTCTCGCTAAAGAAGTAATGTCCACAACACCCGTTAGGTAAGGTATATTCCATTGGCTTTCATATTTTTATTGTTTGCATTTCTTTACAATGTGGTTACTTATTTTTTGCATTTGTTAGTTAAACCACTAAAACGTTAGCGCTATGCACAACACGTCCTATTTGTTTAAGAAACATTGCTCTCAATGCTACATATAAAATACATGGATAATTTGCGAAATATGCGAGTGAAATGAGACAATGTCGGAAAGATTCCCACATCAATTTTCAGCTTGTTCTTATTTCGAAACGGAAGAAAACGCGGTCTTATAATTATTTGTTCGAAAGAGCAGCGATGACGAACAGAAAATTCCAAAATTTTCATCAGTTCAAATGTATTGGTAGCGTGTTTTGACAATCACATGATGAATTTCGTTGTATTGTTTTAATAAATAAGGAGTTTTGTATCGTTTTTGGCATCTTTTAATATTTTTTTCTCTTTAGGACTTCTTATTATTTTGAGTATATATGTTAAATAAATATAAGAACAACTTTTTTTGCTGAAAATATTCACATGACACTTTCTATAGAAATAACGAATTTGAATTTTATTTTCACCATTTAATACTGTTTTCGTTGTAAAATGTACACAGTGTAAAATATTTGGAACATTATATTTGAGTCAATGAAAAAGGATTTTTTGAATTTAGAATTTGCGAATTAAAAGGTATGTAGATTAATTTGTAGATTTAATTTATTATTTTGCAGTTTTTATAATTTTAATCCTGATTTTGAAGTAGTTTATTTATTTTTACATGGAATGTAAAAGTAGGTATAGTGAATTTCCAAATCGATTTTCTTAATTAACACTAAAATACATCATCGATTTTTTATTTTCCATATTTTTAATCATAGTTATTCATTTGTGTATTTAGAGCTATTTCTATCTGCTTAATTTAAGTATCTCCTAACAGCAGTCCTCTTTCTGCCAAATACTTTCTGATAATCTCATGGCCACATTATATTTTCACAGCTGAGAAAAATGAACCAGCTAGAAAATTCTTTTTTGTTTTAACTTTTATCGAGTAAATGTGTTTTAATGCATTGAATAATTGTTTTAATTATTGTTGTATTCTTGACCAGAGTTGAAAAATTTAGGTCATATTTTGTAAAACAAAAACTTATGATTGACCATTGAATTAATTATAGTTATTCCAAACCTATTGATAGTACATACAAAGCAATCAATAATTAAGTTATACATTGGTAATAATTGTTAATTCTAAGACATTTTAAAGTTAATATTGGTTGGCTGAACATTCTACAATATTTACCTTTGAAGCAATGGAGTGGGGCTCAGCACATACTGTCGTCACCAACTGATCTCTGACATCTCAGAGGAAAATAAAAGTGTAGCAGTATATTTTTTTATCAAATTTTAATTATTACTTGAAATTTATGTAAATTCATGTGTTCCATTTTACACATTCTTTTCATAGCAATAATTTATTAAGATTAATAACTAAGTATTTTTTGGTCATTCATTAGATGGTCAGATTTTAAAGAAATAAGTAAATCTGATAAATTTTATTATTATGCTTTTTTTTTTCAAAACATTCTTTGATTATTTTGAAATCATGTAACATTGGAATTAATATCAAAAAAAATATTTCAATTCAAAAGAACTTTATTTTAATGGAAAGGTAATTGCAATTAAGCAACAGTATCAAACAAAAATATTATAAGCAAAATAGAGTTCACTAGCTATTTAGTTTTGTAATAAATTTGAGTGAAGGTTTGCTTGCTTGAATGAACACATTTAGAAATTATCACATGCATTCTTTGACATACCTTTACTGATTAAAATAATTAACAGTGTTACAATTGGTTTTTGCTGAATACTACAACTTGACTGTATTGGAAACATTTTGGCTTCTGTCAGCCTGGGGTTGCCTTGATAACTTCAACTGTCCATTGCTGATTAATTTTGAATAACAAAGACTTGATGAGATCTTTAAAAATAAGGGAAAAAACTAGTATTAGTAGGAAAAGTGTTCAACGTGTATAAATCCAACGATCTCTGCCATTTTCTGGAATAGGTCGGGACAATATGTTAAGATTGAAAAAAAAAAGAATTAATTGCGCAACAATTGTAAAAATCATTATTTATTGTCTTCATCATAGTGCTCTGTTGGCCTAGGTTCAATTCCCATTTTGTACTCGAATGCAATTTTTCATGTGAATTTATTGTACAAGGTTTCACTGTTTATTTATTGTTATGCAATTTTTCATGTGGTTGGTAACTTTTTAAATGTTACTTTTACATACATAGTTTTTTTTTTCACTATCAGTAATCAAACACATTTGTATTATTTATTTTTCAGAGGTATCCTGCTTCATTTACAGCAATAGGAAAATAAAATCAAGGTAAACAAGACTAAATTCAATGGCATATTCAATTATCTCGACCTACAGTTTTAAACACTAATACGGCTAAAGCTAGATTTAGAATTGACTTTCTTACTTGTCATTAACATGTTCAGTGCTGAAAACGTGTAAGGCGTTCATATACTTTTGCTGGGTGCTCAAAACATTCAGTGATTAATTTTGAATTTCTTTAGAGGGATTAAAGAACAAGTAAGCCCAGAGTGGTCTAATGATACTGATAAGATTTTTAAGGGTATATAATGGTGCATTTTATGCACTCTCACGTGTATGATATACATTCTTAAGAATTTTAAATAAAGACAATTTCTTTACTACCGCTATGATTTTTAAATGAAATGATTCAGCAGTCAATGTGTTAATAATTTAAATTAAAGGACTTGTTTATATTTTTATTGACAAGCCAATTAAGAAATATTATGATTCCTGAAGTTTATTAAATCAGGTTTTTCAAATAATATCAGTCAGCCGTAAAACAAGTTTTAACTTTTCAATTAGATAATTGTGTCTGAATACATGTATACTATATTACACGTACATTAAGCCTCTTTGGTAACATTTCATTTAACTTCTGGAAAATTTTTGCAATATTGAGTTTTTTGCTAGAACTTATATTCTGGCTGAAGATGTTTTATTGAAAAAAGTTCTCTATTTTCTCAGAAATCAAAGTGAAACTCCTCATTATTTTGTAAACTTTACATTAAATTTAGAAATATCAAATTGTAAATGTTAATATTAATAATTCTAAACGCATCATATAACATAAGCAAGGAAAGGATCAATTAAATGGTTCTAATTTTTTTTTCAAATTCTACATAAAGGGAAAAATCCATTTAGCATTGTTTATCATTCTTTTTTTATTTCTTTGTAATCCATTTTACCTACTTGGTAAAAAATTGATAAACTATTTGAGAAATTTAAATTGGTAAAAATTTGATAAACTATTTGAGAAACTTGGTAAAAATTTGATCAAGTATTTTGAAATTCTTAAAGTATAGAAATATACCTACTTAGAATCTGAAACACAACATATTAAAAAAAAACTGATATGTGGCAATCTAGGGCAGTAAGTACTACTTAAATTATGGTCCCCTGACCAGTGATGGTCCATGAACAATTTGTTACTGGGCCACATTGACAGAAAATTATAAAATAAAAAGAATAATGCATTTAACCAATTCATTATGGGCCCTGGTTATAGCCGGGCTGTACAGCTGTGTTTATTATATAAATTTCAAGTTATCTTAAGTATTTTTTCTCGGAAAGTTATCCGATTTTATAACATCATATTAAGAAGTCTGCACTAAACAAAATAAGGTTGTTTTAATTTTAAAAAGAGCCCAGCACCGGAGGTCAACTATAAGAAGAAATCAGGGAAGTGGTCAAAATGCATATAATTATTAGTATTTGTTTTGTAATTTTTTTTACAGTATTCCAAAAAGGTTTACATTTTTCAGTTAAATAAATATAAGAAAAACAATAGTAGAAACACAAAATAACCACTCTCAATATAGGTTTATGATGCATATACATCAAGAATTCTGCATTTACACATAACCACTCATAGACAATAAGATTCCTACCACTATTTCCCTGTGCATAGTGATTCTCAGATTCAGCAATGCCCTAAGAAAAGAGCCATTGATTTACTGTGAAACAGTAAATGGCTTCTACTCTCTTAGCAATGCGTTATATACCCTCGGAGCTAAACATTTTTAATACCTTTGGCCAAAAGAAGTGTTCATTCTTTTAACACCAAGTATATTTCTTCTACTATTGTTCTTAGTTTTATAAAACTCATCGGTTACAGTTCCAAACACTAGAGGAATGGAAGTTCCAATAAATTTGCGTAAATAGAAAACTAACTTTTTTATCATATTTGACAATATATGAAAATTTCCAACTTCTGTGGTTTTTTGACGTTTATCCAGGGTGGTCCAGGTCGATTCTCAGGGTAATCAAAAAGAAGTGCCCCAGTTTGATTTTTTCATATACAGACACTTTTAATAGCTTGTTGGTAGTTTAAAAGAAATTTCCTCACGTTGCCAGGTTCTGCATACAATAAAAGTGTAATACAATTACATACAACATATTTTAGATGTCGGAGGTAGATCCTGAGACGCTGCTGGAATGGCTGTGCACGGGGCAGGGGGAAGAGAGGGATATGCAACTTATTGCCCTCGAACAGCTCTGCATGTTGCTGCTGATGTCTGATAATGTAGATCGCTGTTTTGAAAGGTTTGTAAATGGATGTTTCATACATTATTTGAACATACATACCATCTCACTGTTTCTCTGTCGCGGTAGGCAGAGAGGATACAGAACCGGACTTTTTAAACACATATTTTCATTTAACTTGTGCAATTTCTCTTGTTTTAAAATATCATTCACTTGATTCAATCATACTTTACTCGGTCTTCAATTTTCTTTCATGATTATTCAATATTTAAAATAAACTAAATAATGTGGGTTAGATGTAATTTGTATATGTACATCAATTTTACTCATTAAATCTAACCTTTGGCAGTAGAAGTAATGATTTACATGTCATATTTATTCCTTATTTGTAAATATGTTTAATATACTCTGATCTACTAAATACTGTACTGAATACTGAATACTGTGTGGGAAAGCGCTATATCACAATCCAGTTTTTATGTATTGCAGTATTACCCATTCGACTCGTACATTAATAATGAAAGGAAGTTTTATCTATACTTCTAGAGAGTAATAAAATGTTTTGAGTCCTGGTCATCACGTATTATTTTCCTTTGTTTTTCAATTGATTGTTTCTCGTTTAAAACATAATAAATACAATTTTTGTCAGAATCAAATTATTACAACATATTTGATTCTGACACAAATTATATTTTACACATATTTTCTTCATGGAAAGGTTATTTTGCACAAAGAAATTTAATAACATTTTCAAACCTAACTGGAACTCAAAAATCCATTTTGTATTATTTTGAATGAATAATTTCTCATCATCTTCAACTATAACATATCGTCTATATGATGAAGACCTTTCCACAACATCCTCTTAATCTCTCTTTCCATTGTCATCATTTGATTTGGAGCTTTATGCTTGTAAAAAATTGGTGCCAAGATCTATGTAACAGTTACTCGTAGCAGTCATGCTAATCACGCGGGTATCCCAGATTTTATTCCAGGCGTATTCACTTTTGTATTTGTATTGGACCTTATTTCATCTGAATTTGTTTTTGCTCTGACTATTAACAACGTTATATAAATGCTAAAACTAATATTAAGCGTAAATCGAAAGACTGCAGTAGATTTATGATTGCCTTGAAATTTTGATTTCATGTTTCAGGACTGTGTGCTTGCCGAAGTGCAATAGCTTCCACACAATAAATCAAATAATGTCCATATACCAACCACGCACAAAGTTGCTGACAGTCGTCCTCGATTTTGTACATGTCAAATCATCATATTTGAAAAAATTTATTAGTTATTGTAAACTCTCTTGTTTTAAGTTATTTGTTCAATGATCATGTATGTTTTTAATTATTCATTATTTTTTTTAATAATGATGCTTTATTTGTGATTTTTTAATTTGAGTTCATTTTATATAAAATTCGTAAATGAAGTGAACTTACAGTAATAATCATAATAAAAATACAATTTATAAAGTGGCATTTAGAGAGGAGACTCTCTTCAAGACGTTCTAACTAAAAAAATATTGGTTTTTATGATAGCAAAAATAAAATGTAATAATCGCATTTTGCATCAAAATTTACTATCTTAGCACAACATAAATATTAATTTAATAAACTTTCTGGCAAATTCATGAATATTTTTACACATTATATAGCTTGAGTTGTTTTGAAACTCTGAGAATGCTCTTCTTTTCTTGGCTACTGGAATTAGGCACATTCTCTTCCTTTTAAAATTTGAAGTTCAATTAAGTTTATTTTGAATTTGGGATATTTCCATTATTACTTCAAGTATTACAAAAGCAATGACAATGACTTGTTTGAGAAAAAATAATATAGAATAGTTCATCAAGTAAGGGAAAAGCATCACATAATAATCTTGAATTTAATAAGATCCAAATTGAAATATATATTTCAATTATAGAAAATAAGCCTACTAAAAAACGTAACTTTAAAAATCTTCAACCGAGAAATAAAAAAAGCTTTTATTTAAAACGCCTTAAGGTCCCACATTTTTGTGGTTTGTTGGAAGAAGTTGCCTTCTATAATTAGTAGAAGTGTAATAAAATACAATAAATTGTCTTTTTTTTTTGTTACTGTAGTAATATACGGGGGGACTATCACCCTACATTCCAGGGTTCATAGTTTGAGGTTGAATTAAATAGACAAGACATATGTTAAATAAACTAGAAAAATACAATAAACCATTAATTATAATATATTGATTAGTGTTAAACTTCCTGGAACACAATGACTTTTATTTAAACAGTGTGATTGAATAAACACCATTGGGTAAAATTTAAGTTGATAACTTTTCACACCAAGACAGTGATATGGTGATATATTGTGTGTTTTTGCAGTAATCTGCAAATAAAAGTTAAAGCATTTGAGTCGCCAATATATAAAAAAAGTTACTTATCAATTATTAATCATTTCTATTTGGTCGAATGTCATTACAATTGAACACATTAAAATGATATTAGTAGAAAGTATACAAGATAAAATTTACTAATACAGTAATTTTTATTATCTGGTGACCTTAATTGTGCGATTATAGTATTAAATATTTCGTTTTATCTCTTGTCTCTAAAATTCTAATTCTTTTCTTTTGTTTCACTTAAAATATACAATTTTATTTGTAAAAAAATATTTGGATATTGATAACATATCTATATTTTTAAGTGTAGGTAAATCTGGGGTATTGGGTCACTTTGTCAATTATTCTTTTACTAAAGAAAACCATAATATTTACCTTTGACTCTAATGCTTGAATTTTTTTGGTTTGGATAAAAATGTTATTAATATTTAAACACATATACAGCAAATAAAAAGTCTTATAAGTTTTGTTTTACTAAGAAATTTTGCCATACATGGGACTCATTCAGGAAACATTGTTAATAAATATTAACTAAATAGCGTCCATGGAAGTATTTTAAAATGGGCTGAAAAATTAGTGGGGTGAATCTCGATCGGGGGAATGTTATGAGATTAACCCAGACCTTTTGATAGCTTCTCTCTTAAATGTATTTTCTGCTATTTATCTTGAGATATATGTGCTATTTTGGAATGTATTTATATATGTACATGCTATGTAGCTATCAATAAACCTATTTTTAAATAAAATTATTGTTAAGAGACAATTATGATTAATGAACGGTTTTTAATGTTTTCAATATTTTTATAACCAATAAAATTTCAAATATTTTAAGCCCTTAACCAGAGGTAGTGGCTTTAGGTCATGGCATTTTCTAAACCAGTCCTATTGGACTTATCTAGTGTCATTATTTGATTGTAATACATTAATTTTGATATATGTCCAAACATCAACGGCAGCATAGGTCAGAACGGTTATTCATTACTGACATGTTTTAAATGTTACAGTCAAACCTCATTCCACTTTATTACATGGCGCTTATGAGATTCATTTTATAACTTTTGTAGTAAAGAACTGTTGACTTAATATTGTATTAAAAACAGTGTTTTAAAAGTCTTATAAATTAGTAGGAAATGGAATCTCACTGAATGTTGTTAATTATTTTATTCTATAAAAAAAACTTACTAAAAAGCCTCTCAATCTGCATTCCGGTTTTAATTTCAAACCTTTTTTTTATCTGAATTCATTGTACAGGATCTTAGTAGTTCTTTACATTAATTCTAGCAGTGATCCTTAATTTTTTATCTGAATTTATTGTTCTACAGGATCTTAATAACTTCTTCACAATTAATTCTTGCATCAGTCATCCTTCAAATATTTTTCATCTGAATTTATTATTTGGATCTTAGTAGCTTTTTAAATTAATTTTTGCAGTGATACTTCAAATTTCACCTCAATTTATTTTAGAATACGCTTAGTATTCTTAAATACACTATTATATTGATTTTTCCACAGTTGTCCACCAAGAACATTTCTTCCTGCTCTGTGCAAGATTTTCCTCGATGACTGTGCTCCCGATAATGTGCTCGAGGTGACAGCCAGAGCCATTACATATTATTTAGATGTATCCGGTGAGTATTTTTTATAGTTAATATTTTTTTAAATAACCCTCAAATTTACCTTCCTAAACTATAGTTTTTCATTATATTCATTTTTGTGCCTTTTTTTAAAATTATTAAATATATGTTACAGCCATTCTTCCTCTCAATTGCATATAATCAAATAATTGAACAACTTTGGCTGTTGACTGGAAATTTTTTGAATTGTAATATTGTGTTGCATTTTTTAATTTTTTAAGCTCAAAATACACATACATATAATCATGCTGTGTCCCTTGCGGAGTAGGCTGAGAGAACAGATCTCCAAACTTTTCTATCCAAGAACACAACTTTAGCCTTCTTCACATTCATAAATTTTATCATGCACATCTTCTATTATTCATTCTTCTCACTTTATCTTCTCAAGCTCAAAATGATTTTATTCAGTTCTTCAAATTCTTGTAAAATTAACATTTTTCAATATCAGTTTACTGCATTTTCTTAATTAATGTTGTTACTTTACAGGGTTATCAGTATGCAATGCATATTAATGTTGTGCTTTTTTGTTTATATTATATTTTGATTTTTGGAACCTTTCATTTCTTTAAAAATTTCGGCACGATTTTCTATTTTTTTAAATGTCGACAGTAAAAAAATATTTCTAATTCTACTGACAACTTTGATACATATCAAGTTGTATTTTTTATGTATAAAGTTGCCACCCCCTAGTTTGATTTAGTCATTTTCAGTCTGGCTTGACGAAGTTTTGCAATTCTTGACAAAAGTTCATCTTCTAAATTCTAAATTCACTTAAACATATAATAAAACTGGCAAAAATGGATTGAGTCATAAATGTCAATTATGTGTATCTAGTAAATTCCAATAAATGTGCATATAGTACATATTGTTATGCCCATAATTGAGCAATTAGTTTGTTAAGGAAAAAATCCCACTATAAATATGACATAAACATAATTTTATCTTTTCCTTCCTTTTTTTGGCTTTCCCTTGAAAATCCAATTGAAAGGTTTTACTGTATTTATTTATATTACAGTTTTAGGTAGTGTTTATTATCTTGATTTACGTTTTTCAGCTGAATGCACTCGTCGTATAGTAGCAATTGATGGAGCTGTCAAAGCTATCTGTAGCCGTTTGCTTGCAGTAGAATTAAGCAATAGAACTAGCCGAGATTTAGCCGAACAATGTATAAAGGCAAGTATCATTAATATTTTTTTTACATTTTAAAACAGTACTAGGTTAGTCAAAAAGTTTTGAAAGCGGAAATGAAAATACATTTTTTTTGGGGGGAAATCACTTTTATTGCTCAGTATAGTCTCCCATAAGATCAATACACTTGGTCCAACGATCTTCCAACTTTGTTGTCCCATCACGGAAGTGACTTTCTGGAAGGCCTGCAAAATACTCCTCTACGACGGCAATAACCTCTTCGTTTGATGAAAAATGCTTTCCACGAAGGAATTTTTTGAAATGTGAGAACAGCCAGAAGTCAGAGGGAGCTAAATCTGGCGAATAGGGTGGATGCTGCAACAATTCGTACCCCAATTCACTGATTTTCGCGATGGTTTTTTGAGCTGTGTGAGCAGGTGCATTGTCTTGATGAAAAATGATTTTTTTCTTCTGCAAACCGGGTCTTTTTTCACAATTTTTTTCATCCAACTGGTCCAAAAGGTCACAATAATAATCAGAGTTGATTGTCTTACCAGTTTGGAGATAATCTATCAATAAAATTCCTTTTGCATCCCAAAAAACTGACGCTAACACCTTCTTGGCCGATTTCTGGACACGAACTCGCTTCGGAGCCAAAGTGCCTGGTTCACACCACTCCTTAGCCTCTTGTTTTGATTCAGGATCATGGTGGTAGACCCAAGTCTCATCCATAGTGATGAATCGACGCAGAAAATCCTTTTTATCCTTTCGAAATTGCTCCAAATGTTGCTCAGAAAGTCGCATTCGAACGTGTTTTTGTTGCTTATTAGCAAATGCGGCACCCATTGTGCACACAGTTTTTTGAAACCCAAAACTTCAGCCAAAATATGCCATGTTGTTCCATGTGAGATGCCTATGGTGTCAGCTATCACATCCACAGTCGATCGATGATCTTCCAAAACCATATCCTGTATTTTCGCTATGATTTCTGGTGTTGATGCACTTTTTGGACGTCCTGAGCATGGATCGTCTTCAATGCTTGTACGGCCACGCTTAAACTCCAAAACCTATCGGTGAATGGTTGGAAATGAAGGAGAAGACTCTTTTAATACTTTCACCATCTTTGCATGGATCTCAGTAGCCGATAAACCTTCCAAAACAAAGAATTTAATCACTGCACGATTTTTCCATTATTAAAAAATACACTGACACGTCAACTTCAAATGGCTTGTAAACAAAGAATGAATTGACAGATTGAAATGAAATTTTGAGTACGTTCTTATGAAAGATGAAATATTAAAATGGTGTAGAAATTTTGGTTTTCTACTTCTCCATAGATGTCGCTTTCAAAACTTTTTGACTAACCTAGTACTTGATGGCATAATTAACACTGGTGTTCTACTGAATTTGAATCTTGCGCTGAGCTTTTCACCCTTAGGGGATAACTATGAATGCAGTCATCTGGTTAGGTTTATATCATCTATTTATTTGCCTGAAAATCAGAGACAGCATTGCCGAATCCAATAGTCCGGTGGTTATCGAACTATTTATTTCCATAATTGATATTTAGGTTTTAATCTCACTTTTGAAATCATTCTATCTGAAATTATTAGTAATTCCAAGCCGCTTTCCAATAAATAAAGTGCTCTTGAGGTGATATTTTATTATGGAACTATGTTAGTAATTTATTATTATTATTAATATAGATACTTGAATATTATTAAAGTTTTTTAGCACTGGTCATACAATAGTATTCTGTCATCCTGGCCTTGATTCCTGGCAGGCCACAAACTGGTTTTTTGAACTCCTTTAAATCAGAATTTATTGGTCCTCTAGCCCTTAGTAACTATCGTAAATAAATTATATGAACTATTTTAAAGCTTTTTTGTAACGGATAGAGGTGTTATCCAATATGATGCCCTGCAACTATTGCAGTTCTATTTTGCCTGGAATTTGTTTACTAAATAAGCACTATTTTTACAGTTTGCTGGTGTCTAGTAACTCAAAATGATTTTTTTGTAGGTGTTAGAATTAATATGTACAAGAGAAGCAGGTGCAGTATGGGAAGGAGGTGGACTTCCATGTGTTTTGGCTTTCATCAATTTACATGACTCGGAAGTGCATAAAGACACTCTTCATTCTGCCATGGCTGTTGTGTCTAGGTATATATATTTTGTCACATATTTATACAATGATTTTTTACTGTTTTGTCAACTTGATGGATTCTTACATCTTTCATATATTGGGAGTACAAATTAGTTCGGTCCGTTTCAAAAAGATGGATCTGTCTGCTATGAATGATTCATAGTGACAACCGATTTTGGCGGTTTCAGAAAGGTTAGACATCTGCCAATAATATTCAGTTTATATCGCTTTGAGTTTCATGCAAAAACCTTGTTTTGTGTAGTGTTGAAAATGTCGAATTTTGTGTTAACCAAGCAGCATTTGCGGGAGGTTTTAATTTTCTGCTTTAATTGAAAGAAAAGTGCAGCTGAAGCCCATCGAATGCTTGTCGAAGTTTATGGTGACGCTGCTCCAACTGATAAATCATGTAGGGAATGGTTTCAACGTTTCAAGGATGGAGATTTCAGCGTCGAAGACAAGCTTCGCTCTGGACAGCCAAAAAAATTCGAGGACAAAGAATTAGAGGCATTACTCGAAGAAGATCAGAGTCAAACGCAAGAGGAGCTTGCAGAATCATTGGGAGTGACTCAACAAGCCGTTTCCGTACGATTGAGAGCCATGGGAATGATTCAAAAACAAGAAAATTGGGTGCCTTATGAACTGAAACCGAGAGACGTTGAAAGGCGATTTTTCACTTGCGAGCAGCTGATTCAAAGGCAACAAAGAAAAGGTTTTTTGCATCGGATTGTAACTGGAGATGAGAAGTGGATATTCTACGACAACCCCAAGAAGAAAAAATACTACGCTAAGCCCGGTCAATCGTTACCATCGACCTCAACATCAACACCAAAAACGAACATACATGGTTCGAAGATCATGCTCTGTATCTGGTGGGACCAAAGGGGTGTTGTTTACTATGAGGTGCTGAAACCTGGCGATTCCATTACGGGCGATCGGTATCGGCTACAATTAATTCGTTTGAGCCGTGCATTGCGAGAAAAATGGCCAGAATACGAGCAAAGACATGATAAAGTTATTCTTCTTCATGACAACGCTCGGCCTCATGTCGCAAAAGTCGTAAAAAAATATTTGGAAACGCTCAAATGGGATGTTTTACCGCACCCCCTGTATTCCCTGGACATTGCTCCTTCTGATTACTGGTTGTTCCGAAGGATGCAGCACGATTTGGCAGGTCACCGGTTCACTTCTTTCGTAGAAACCGAAAATTGGCTCCAAACTTGGATCGCCTCAAAAGACGAGTCATTTTTTCGAGATGGAATTCGAAAATTGCCTGAGAGATGGGAAAAAGTAGTAGCCAGCGATGGACAAAACTTTAATTGATCTGTTCATTCATTTTGTTTAGAAATAAATGCATTTTTGAACACAAAAAAATGGACCGAACTAATTTGTACACCCAATAGCATTTTTTAAAATTCTATAGATCCAAGTAAATGTTTGAAATTCAAGTAATGAAATGTTTGAGATTCCAAATGTAAGCTGAACCTCTTGCCATCACAATAAAATAAATGTGCCAATTGTCAACGTATTCTTTGCTTTTTATGTTTTATAAATTTTACCATTTTGCACATAGTTGATAAATGTTTTACTCAATGAAATAGTCTCCCACATATTTCCAGATATTCTAGTCTATGTAAGTGGTTACTGATAACTGATAAAACACACATTTTAATGACAATTATATGATTTATAAATTACTGATAACTGATAAAATACACATTTTAATGACAACTATATATTTATTTATACCAAGAGAAGTAATAAAGAACTTACTATTTCCTATGCCTATTCAAAATCAATGGATGAATCTTCCATTGTAACAATGTTGCTAGTAGCAAAAAAATAAAATATGTATTTAGAAGCCAAATTATGAATAAATTGTGTATAAAATGATTTAGCATAAATGGAGGGATTATCACAAAATCTTTCTTATTTTTTGCAGCATGTAGCAATTTTTTCAATTGAAAATTTTTACCAAAAAGTGTTAACATTAAGGTAGTACCTCTTTATTTTATCAAATGACGGAGCCCTTTATCGAATGGCGGAGCCTGTCCCAAGTCCGGATAAAGGAGGAGGGGCTCCTTTCCTAATGTCCTTCCTCTCCCTGTAAATTTACCCCCCCACCTTCAATCCTCTACTTGCTCATTTTATTATTGCCCCATCCCTATCTATAATGGCACCCATAATGGTGCGCTCCGATCGTCTCACCTCGGTGTGCCATCGGATTCAGTGCAGCGGTGTGGCCGGTTAGTTTGCTGGAGTGCGATGGCTCACTCACTTAAAACAAACTCCATGGCACGGCTTCGCTTTCCAACAGATTGATGTTGGAGTGGCGAGAGGGTCCTCGACTGCGAGGCCCGGCAACGACGACCTCTTTATTTTTAGTTGTTTTTTGTAGCCACAAAAATAATTTAAATATAAGAAATAGTGAAGGAACCTCCATTTATACCCTAACTTAAGTTTTGAGCCATAAATAATGTTCATTCAAATAATTTCCAGGATGTGTGGGAAGATGGAGCCAGGAGACTTAGTGCTGGCTGACAGTGTGCAGTCTCTCAGTCGGTTATTGCGGCACCCAGATCCCCGAGTCGCTGATGGGGCTCTCCGATGCTTTGCCTCCTTGGCTGATCGTTTTGCGAGACGTCAACAAGATCCTGCACCCTTAGCACAGAATGGTTTGTACCAGTAACTCTCATCAGTATTTTTAGTTATTGAGAATTTAAATTTTAATTCTTTATATTTTTAAAACTTTTCCGAGCAATATTATATATTCATTCACTCGTATGGTAATCCTTCAATATGTCTGAATTGGTGATTTGGACATGTTGAAAATTATGGCCAGGAGACAAAATTGTCTTCAACTCTATTAATCGAGCCCCTCTGGTCGATGTACAAAGCTGGGTTCTTTTTATATCATTTTCCACATTTCAGTTTATGGATTCTTGATTCCTTGGTGAAGATTTCGTGGTTTTATTGAGGTGTCTTAGAGTCTGGCTTACACTTAGCTTTTCAAATGTAAATTTTACCAGAGTCTACTAGTCATATTATATATTTATTAACAATTTGTAAATAAAGAATTTCTGTACCGTTTTTAAAAAGAGCGAAATAATTATATTGACAGAGAATATGGATTTTATCCATTTTTAATGGGTATGCATGAATATTACTACTTAAGTCTGATAAGAGATCTAGACACCTGTTTGTGTATAGACAAATTACTAACCGGTAAAATAGTGATCCCCTTGTTGATTAATAGACTTTTGTTTAATGTACCTAACAATTATTTACATTATCAGGAATTAAGATTGTTTACGATGCCGTATTCACAAACTGAGTATCATTACTCGCACGCTGCATGACCGACCTTGTTGAATGAATTTTCTGATTATATCCTCTATATCTCAGTGAGTAAATTGAGGATTGAGCTTCTTAATACATTTAGGCATAACTAAACCATTTCACAAGGAAGCATTTGTAATAATTGTTATTGTTTTTAGACTTTTTTCTTGCATTTTATTTGATGTAACTGGGTTAAATGTAAAATGAATAATTTCAAATATAATTTAAAAATTTAACACTTTAATCTACATGAAAATATATTATTTAACCAAACTAGTTTCAAGTTATATGCGACACATCTTCAGGATTATTCTGAACTAACTCAATATATTTTTTCAAGCGGATTAAACAGTAGTTCAATTTGATATTATATTTGAATAAATCTGAATCTCCACATGTTAACACTAAAACTAGAAATGTTTTTTAATAAGACTTCTATTTGGTAGGCTTGATGGAAGAATTAGTGCGAAGGCTAGGGGCGTGTGGGGGGCCAACAGAGAGCAGTGAGGAGGCGACACCGCAACACGCTCATACTTCTGTTTCCACAACAGTTAGCTTACTTTCAACCCTGTGCCGTGGTTCACCTCATATTACTTATGTAAGTATAACATTTTAGTTGGATTTTATTTTTATTCATTTTTTACTTCTCACTATGATGCAAATATTAGCGGTTGCAGGAGTATATATTGTTCTTTGTTTTCTGCTTCAAAGCAATTTTTCATGTTCCTACTGCATATTGGATATTCCATTATATTTGGATTATATTCCAATTTCTACTGGATAACCACAAATGTAGTCAAAATTATTTCAGTTCGTCATCTTCTTTTTCTTTTTTAAGACTATCTTGACTTTTGAGAAAACAACTCTGGACAAAGATATGGTACCGCAGTGAAACCACTCTCGCAAGTTCTTCAACCAGATGTGTCTTTTTCCCGTACTCTTGCCTTGAATTTTCCCCAGCAATAGCAGTTAAAGGATCTCATATTTTTCTCCTTGCATTATATGCCCAAATATATTTATTCATCTGTTTCAAGAAGTCGTCATTACAAACTTGGCAACACATGAGACTCAGCATTAAGATTCCTACATATTCTGCATAAAGAAGTATGGGAAATATGTAGCAATGCAAAATTCGCATGCGTAAGTCGAGATTGTAATTGTTGCATCCATTATGACAGTCTTGGCCAAAAATTCACGATTGTTAGTGAAGTGTGAGCTGGTGCAAAATCAAGGAGTTGTTTGCCCACAATTTTGATCATTTTCTTTGGATTGCCTCACAAACAGCGTAAAACCTCAAGACAATACTCCTTATTGACTGTACAAGTATGGTGGTAAGAATTCATAGTGGACTATGCCTTTGTAATAGAAGAAAACAGTAAGGAGAACCTTGACATTTGATCGAACTTGGCATAGGTTTTTTGGTCTTGGCTCTTCAGGAAGTTGCCATTGGGACAATTTTGTTTCAATGTCATAGCCATACATACACCCACGTTTCATCACCGGTTATGATGCGGTGTAGTAATTCTGGGTTGTCCGCGACTTAAGCTAACATTTGCTCAGCGACGTTTTTGCGATGTTGCTTTTGTTGAAAATTCAACAATTTTGGAACAAATTTGGTTGCCATTCATTTCATGCCCAAAACGTTGGTAAAAATTGCTTCGCTTGAACCATATGAAATATCAACTTCCTCAGCAGCTTCTCTTATAGTGATTCTGCGATTACTAAGCAAAACATCCTTAATTAAACCCTTGGTTTCAACATAGTATCCTCGCTAAAAGCCTTCTCCAATATTTAATACCACTTCACTGCACTTTATTCCATTTTTAACGTAAAATTTTAGGAAAAAAAATTTTCAATAATTTTTTAAATAAAAAAATTAAAACAGCCTGTGAAATTCAAAAGTTCTCATTATTTTTTTATTAAACTTCGTATGTATGTACTCATACATTTCAATCAAGCTTGGTGATTGAGAGGAGTGTAAAAGTATTAATTGAATTGTTGATATAATTAAATTTAATAAATAATGACTTCCGACTGTTAGTACAATAATTAATGCTGATTCCATGTTATCTGAAGTGGTTGGTGAGGATGGACTTGTGCTCAGCCATAGAACGGGCAGTTGCAGCTGATGAGCGCTGGTGCTTGGAGTGCATGCGGCTCGTGGATCTCCTCCTGGTGTTGCTCTGCGAAGGGAGACACGCTATACAAAGGTAAACAACTCAATGTAAATGAAAACTGATTTTCATGTGATTATTTATCCATGATCGTAAACCAAATCATCTGAACCCTGAGAGAAATCTTCCTTAAGCCAGTCATTGTGATGTTGTTTGTAGTTAAGGCATTAACGTTGTGGAGGTTTAAAGACATTGTAATTTATTTTTATCAAACACTGTTTATTCCACTTTTTTGTAACGTATAATCCTACCGGTTTCAAGGCTTTCATCTCATATTCAGGGAAGTCTTGTTTGTGCTCCCCTGAAGATGAGGTGAAAGCCTTGAAACCGGTAGGGTTATACCGTTACAAAAAAGTGGAATAAACAGTGTTTGATAAAAATAAATTACAGTCATTATGATGTAAATTCTCAGCAATATTTTCTCCAAACATTTCCAAAATTTTATTCGTTCATTCTACTTATACAGCAAACATAATGTTTGTATTTTATATTGAAGAATTGTGCTTTAGGAGTGATGTGATATTGGTGACTAAACTGTACCTAGAGAAATAAATATTGTGTATTTCTGCTTCAACTATCTTTCCATAATGGCAACTTTGTATGTTTTTTTAATAAATACTGTCATTTATTTTTAAATTTTTGTTTTTTCAGTGGGTTTAGTTTTATGGTATGAGTCTACTTATTTTTGTCATATAAAAGTAATGTTCTACATATTTTTTTAATTACTATTTGTCTGTTACTCTTGTACGCCAATTGATGACATCTCTGCCAAGTGATGTGGAAATTTCAAATTTAACAAAATTGAATACATAGTATAATTTAATTGAAAAAAAATATCACCATATTTCAGATCAAGTGGAGGAGGGTCACTTGGAAGCACTGGGTCAACTGGGGGCCGACGTGGAGAAGCCGGTGGAAGTAGTGATAAGTCTCACCGACAGCTGATTGACTGCATTCGGAGTAAAGACACAGATGCTCTCATTGAGGCTGTTCAGTCTGGGAATGTTGATGTCAACTTCATGGACGATGTTGGTCAGACATTATTGAATTGGGCAGCAGCTTTTGGAACACATGAAATGGTTGAATTCCTCTGTGAAAGAGGTAATTATATCTTTTCTGTCATGATTTTAGTGGAAATTTAATTAAAATTTTGAAATTGTTGCTTTATATTTTTTTAATTCTAATTATCGAGATGCCCCCTTTTGCATAATAGTGGAATCCCCATCTAACAGAGTTTCAGTTTGATTTTTGATAGTGAAAAAAATAGTATCCCAGTCTGGGTTTTCACGAACAGGACTTTCAACATCTTTCTCATATTGTTAGTGATTGCTACATGACAATAAGTCTTTCAAATTGTTCTGTATACAATTAAAGAGTAATATGTTCTATGTAATATAGAACCTTTATTTGCTCTTCTCCCAAGATTTATCTATTAAATCAATTCGCTAATGAAGAGTGAATAAATAAATCCTGTTTTCTTGAAAAGTAATTTTTTTAACCAAATATTCAAATCACTTTACCAAAAAGGAGTAAACATCTTATTTTTACTATGGTTTTTTGTATATTAGCAGTTAAATCATCAATATATTACTAATTCTCCCATCAAAACATATTTATTTAACCAAATATAGATATTTGCATATAAATTTACTTTGTTAGGAGGGAGTAAAAATCTTGTTTTTACTCTGAATGGTGTTATATATTAGCAGTTTCAAGATACAGATATCCCTCGTTATAAACTACCCCACTTTATGCAATTTAAGTAAAATTAAGATTTTTTTTATGAAAAACCATTTTAAATTTAATTGATGATAAGAATTAGCTATGTAGGTATTTTAATTGAGAATAAAAGTAATAATTGTTTTTGTACCATTTTGAGGTTGCTATTTTTAGTTTGGAACATATTTCACCCAGATTTAATTTTCATCCAGATCAATTCAGTTTATGTTTTTTTTAATTATGTGATTTTTCCTAGAACCAATTAATAGCTAGCAAAATAACCACTAAAAAGAAGTGATGAATATTTTATGTGAATTGTTCCAATTTTACAATTTGTTTTTATATTATATGATCTGAATGTATATTGACGTCAATTATTGTTAACAGGTGCTGACGTGAATAAGGGCCAGCGTAGCTCATCTCTTCATTATGCAGCGTGTTTTGGACGTCCTGCTGTAGCTAAAGTATTGCTGAGGCATGGAGCTAATGCCGATCTCAGGGATGAGGATGGGAAAACACCACTGGACAAAGCCAGGGAGAGGCATGATCAAGGTCAGTTATGCCTAATGCTTTGCCTAATTGTTGGAACAAGTAATATATTTTTTAAAGTAAACTAAAAACAATGTGATCATTGGTTTTCATACTTCCAATTTCTAGTACTTGAATAGACAACCAATAGCAGTTAATTTTTTTGTTTGTTTTCTGTATCTTGCTTTTTCTCTTCTACAATTCTGAGAAAAGCAAAGTGATGACTCGCAATAAATACATTACCAATGGGACTTATAAGATTAAACTTAATAAAATTATTAGCATCTTATAAAAAAAGCAAGTTAATAGCTTACAACAAATAGTTTACCAATGACAGTTATAATATTTAATTCTAAAAAGTTACCAGCAACTTATCGAGTAAACAATGTGATGACTTGCATTATATACATTATCATTACCAACTTCTAAGATGTAACTTAATAAAGTAACTAGCAACTTTTCGAAAAAGCAATTTGATAGCTTGTAATCAATAGATCACCAATGACAGTTATAAGATTAATGTCAACAAAGTTACCAGCAACTTGTCAAGAAAGTAAAGATTGTCAACTGCATTTAAAAGTTTCAAGTTAACAAAATTACCAGCAACTTACCGAGAAAGAAATGTGATGACTTGCATTAAATAAATTTCAACTGCAGTAAAAGTTTCCAGTCAATGAAGTTACATGCAACTTATCAAGAAAGCAAGGTAATGACTTGGAATAAATAGATTACCAACTGTAGTTAAATTATTAGATTTGACAAAGTTACCAGCAACTCATTCAGATAGCAAGGTGATAATTTGCATCAGATATATCACCAACGACAGTCATAAGATTAAAGTCAACCAAGTTACTAGCAACTTATCGAGAAAGTGAGGTGATAGTATACAGTGAATATATTATATATTCCAATTTTTCAACTTACACGATTGGATTGTAAGATAAGATTTGAATAAAAACATATCCATTTATTTATTCTGCCATTTCCTCATTAGCTTATGAGAAAATAGTAAATTTTTTTTTAATATATTCTATCATTATTCCATGGATAGCAAGACAAACACCTCCATATTCGAAAAACCGAGAATCACAGACAGATTGTCAACAATATGCCTTTGACAAGTCCTCCAATTCTTTGGGCACATTGCTCTTGGCCAAGGAGATAGTTTGGAGAGGTTTGTGACTGGAGGTGTGGAAGGACGATGCACAAGAGGAAGAATCCCAATGCGATGGACTGACCAAGTGAGAAAAGCAACTAGACTACCCTTAACAAGTGCCCTTTGAGCCACGGAGTGTAGGGATGGATGAAGAGGAGTCGTCGGAAGTTATCATGGGAGTCACGATGCTCAGTCATGAGGTACACGACAGGATGGATCATTATATATTGTTAATTACAATTTCTTATTATTTTTTCTTTTAGGGCACAGAGAAGTGGCAGCCATTTTGCAGTGTCCGGGAGAGTGGTTAGTAGTGGGCAACACTATCATGGAAACAGAATCTGAACCTGCTCAGTCACAAGGAGATAAAGAGATGGCACCCATTTACCTCTCGTAAATACATTTTTTTATACTATTCATATTGATTTTTTTTCTAATTCTCTATTTTTTATTTCCATATGATATTTATTGTGATATTAAGCAACACAAAAATAACACTATATAAAAAACTCAACCTAACCTAAGGATGTAACACAAAGAACCTGCTTTTAGAAATTTAATCTCCTTGCTCACCAGAACTTTGAGTTAGATCTGTCAAGACAGTGTTTGCTGAAGTGTAATGGTTTTCATACAAAGCAATACACTAGATTGTACTGTGTATAACGGGAGTATCATACAATATAGAAGTTTAGTGTGCAGAAGCACAAAATCTGGGAATGAACTATCTAAAATAATATTATAAAATGAACTGTCTAAAATAATACTATACAATAATTTTTTAAAAGATATTGTAATTTGTTTTATCAAACACTGTTTATTCTTGTTTTTGCTCCCCTGATGATGAGGGGAAAACCTGGAAACCGGTAGGGTTATAACGTTACATAAAGTGGAATAAACAGTGTTTGATAAAACAAATTACAATGTCTTTAAACCTGCACAATGTAATTCCCTTAACTATAAATAATGTCTTAAAAAGATATTTATTTAGTAGTTTTTAACAGCCGGAGTCTTTACAAAAGTTAAAATTCTATAAGAATTTTACTTAAAAAAACAAAATAATTAGAAACCAAATTCAAATGAAAACAGTAATCAAACAAACTTGAAAACATATCACTTAACAAAAATTAAAATCAACAGCAAAATGGAAAAAAGTACTCTAAAAATTAAGATTACAATTGTGCTTTTTAATTAAAAACTGTTTTAAATTCATTATGATTAATAAAAAATAAACAGTAAATAAAATAAACGTAGCACAAAAATGCCGAATGGGAATATATGCTGATGACACGGTAGTCTTAGTGGAGAATGAAAATGAACTACAGCGTAAAATAAGAGAATTGTAATCGAAATATTAAGAAAAAGATCTGAGAATGAATGTTGCAATATCCAAAGTCATGGTAATTGAAAAGAGTGAAAGGAAAACTAAATGCAATATTTAAGCGAACAATGGAAGATTAAAACGGGTTGGAGAATTCTGCTATTTGGGAAGTATTGTATTACACTTTCATTGTATACAGTGCAACCTGACTGGTTTATTGCCTTGTGGCAATCTTTTCCGACCAACCAGAAAGATGTAAAAAAGGCCTTAAGAGAAAATTAGACTGAATTTTTTATTTTATTTATAAAAATAAGTATATTCTCAGACAACGAAAGGGTGGAACAAGATATTGAATGATGGGCTGTAACAGAATACAAAGTCAATGGGGTTCTAAAAGATTTTTATTTAGAATTCAAAATATGTAATGTTGACATCTGTTAATATGATTCACAACAGGGTATTTTGAAAGGGTATGTTAAAAAAAGTGTTAACATTGATATATAGGAGTGAAAAAATATATTTTTTTATTTAAATGAGTTGCCACAAAAACAAAGTATGATTTATAAACAAAATGTTGGGATTTTCAGACGCTTGCTTCCTGTGTTTTGTGGACGTTACCTCGGCTCTGTCGTGGCTGGTGTCCGCCGGGCTTGCCTCAGCCTGGTGAGGAAGATGGTCTACTACTGCCCAGCATCGCTGCTCCTTTCTCCTCCGCTGAGTGATACTCAATCCGCTGCAGCTCTCACACAACTTGTGGCATCTGTTTTGGACAATGAAGTATGTTTTACAGCGAGTTGTTACATTTATCTAAAAACAGGAAACACGAATGCTGATGACAATATAAAATGAAAAAAATCACGACAAATGAAAGGCATCAAACCCAGATCCATTAAAATTGTGTGTCCAAATTAAATTACCTGTTGTTTTTTCACAAATGATGTATATTTCTTGTCATGTGGAAAATAAATAAATAAAATAAAATATCAATAATGTTAAATCAAAGTAAATAAATCTAAAATTGGTTTCATATTACGCTTCTTCGACTCGGTTCATCTGGTTTATTGGGCTTTTTATGAATTTAAGTTGTGAAAGCTATAGACAATGTCTAAATAATTTATTTTATATTTGAATATTATTTCATTTGGAATAGTTTTTAAATTTGGATCAATTGTGTTTTTTTAACTTAAAAAACAATGACACTCATGTTTGATTCTTATTGTGTGCATCAATGATTTAGATATTAGAAAATTAATGCGAATCACAAAGTAATATTAAGAATTGATGGTCAATTTTCACAATCCCATTGTAATTCATCAGATGGATTTATTAAAATTTGACATCATATGTGTACTTATATTATTTCTGTAGTAACTAGCATTGAATACATAGAAACATTCTAGGAAAAAAGGGCAATACCTTCAAATTGAAAATTTGTTAGGATTGCACTAAAATATTATAAATTAAACTGTAATTTTGAATTTGTGAAAGATAATCAAGACAAAACACATGTCCTTATTATCTTAGTTAATAATATCTTTTTTTGTCTGTCCTGTTAAATTTTCAATTTAAAGGTAATGTCCTTTTGCCCTGAATGTGTTGATATGTTAAAATTATGAAATATATACCTTCCTCAATACTAGACAAGAAAATAAAACAATATGTTTTTAACTAAATGCAATATTTTAGAGGAATAAATGTTATCAGTTGAACCTTTAAATCGTCGAAAAATAGATTTTTTCACATAAATAAAAATTTTTATATTCTCTTTTATTTGCAATTTTGGCTTTAACAGCAATTGCACAAATCATCCTACTTTGGGTGGGATATTGCCTATATATATTAAAAAAAGTGTGAAATATTTTCTTGATGGTAATGAGTGACGGTATTGTGGGTGTGTATGTAAGTAGGTGTATTACAGGAGGGCGCGTCCAGCTGGTGGCTCGGCAGTGCTCCTCCCCGGCCGGGCCCTCGGGCCCCCGCCCACCTCTACATTAAAACACCCGTCACGGTAAAATGCCATGCCGCCCGTGGCAGCTCTTCTTAGCATCCCTCCTTATGTTTTTACTCATTGACCGAGGAGTTCCGAACCGAGCTCCGCTTGGAGTTTAGTGCGCACGTATACCTACTCATTGTTCCAATATAATACGTTTTGACATATTGATATCAATCCAAATGTCATCAGCTATCCTTGTAGTTTCAAACAAATATAGCAATCATAAAAAGTAGGAAATGTTCTTTTGTCTTTAATTGTTAAACAAGTTGAAAATCTATAATTTTAACAGGTTTATAAAATGATGTACTAGTTTTTGAAATGAGATTAATTGATATGGCTAGCCATGATGCTATCCCGTTGAGTGTTGTGTTCGATTTTTATAATATCTCGAGTTATTAACTAAGTTTTCTGGTTAACACAAATTTTCATTTGTGTATTATATTATTTCATTGTATGTGTATACAATACAATCTAGCCGACTTATTAACAATATCTTCCGACTAAACTTCCTAGCAAAATTTGTTCAGTAACTATCAGGAATCAAATCCAAAGCTTCCAGAAAGAGGTAATGCATTTTACCACTGGGCCATCTAGTTTACTCAAGGTTAACTATTTCTGAAGACTAGCAATAGTCAGATTTTAAGGATTGCATATATTTGTCGAAAATAAATGTTATAGTTAAACTACTCGTAGAATCATTAACATAACATACTCGAGATTATACAGAAATGGAAAAGCGAGCAAAAACCTATGATATTTTGGTTGGTATTGACAACAATCATATAACATTCATACAGTTATTGAATCATCAGTAATATAATAAATCATTGATGGGAAATGTAACTTAAGATTTAACGAGATTTATTTCAAGGAAGTGAAAAAAAGCTATTTTGAAAATATGTATATAGTTTTTCCTTCATTTAGTGTGTTGCTTTCAAATTCAGTCCAAATATCCTTCTTATTTCTTTTCATAGTTTTAATCAAATACATAAATTTGTTACTAAAATAATTGTGAATTGAAATATTTTTAATTGTGTTTTTAGTACAATAACATAGACTACAGAGTTCATGAACTAACAAGAAAATGTAGTTGTGAATATATTTTGAAATAGCCATTGTAGTTTTTGCTTGAATTCCTCTCTATAATAAGATGTGCGTTCATTATTGTATGAAGAACTATGGATGTTTTATTGTGACGTGCGTTTTATCCTTTGTGTATCTTTAAATTATTTCAGGTGTCCTTTATAAATGAATGCGGTTGATGATGAAATGTCTCGTAATTTTATGATCTATTTGTCATATTCTTAGTAATAGATTAAATAAAATGAATGACATTATCGAAATATCTAGTTTAAATAATCTTTGTTCATAATTTAATTCTGTATTGTCACTTTAGGAGGATGAAGAAGGGCAATTGGCCGCATTGTCTATTGCCGAAGAGTTGATGCAGAAAGCAAGTGAGATATATCTAGAACAGTTTGCAAGACTCGGCGTAATCTGCAAAGTTCAACAGTTGGCGGTAGGAGCTGCGGACGCTTCCACTCCTACGGCGGAACAAACACCCGAGGAGCAAGCTAATCAGAGCGGCACAGGTAGGTTATATTTTTATGAATATAGTTAACAAGGTGAGTAAGTTTAAGTCTTTTTTGTGTTTGTTTTACTCCTTTGATTTTTCTTTTGCTTAATACTTTGCTTTTGTGCTTCCATTACCTTGTCTTTAAAAATTACTTTATTTTCACCAAGTCTATGCTGAATTTTTAATTATTTGCACACTTAATTAACTTCTATAGCAGTGATATTTGAATGATTTCCCTAAACACTAGTGCATTTAAAATGCTTTGTCAAGGGACATACATTTTCCCAATTGTGTTTCGTTTGACAGGAATAAAGCTTAGCATAAGTAAATCCTTCATTCTGATTGTTTATGATCATAAATAATTTTCACTATTTTACTAACTATTATTTTTTAATGAACTATTATTTTTTAATATGGAAACTAACAAGTTAATTTGATCGGCAATGTTTTTAAATAAGTGTTTGGCTTTGTATGTATTTTCTTTTTTTTTTTATATCTGTCACTGTCATGTGCATTTGACCACACATCAACATATTTACAGTGAAATTAACAAAATGGCCATGCAATTAACAAAATGGAATTTTATTCAATGTGTGACTATTGAAAGTCAGATTGAAAGATATTTTAGAATGTAATAAATGTTTAGAAATCTTATGTAGAAAACAAATCAGATGTTTTATATAGTGATGTAGGGAGACACTTGTAATAAATCAAATTTGTTTGTTTCCATGTTAAGTTATTCATATTTCGGCATCAAAAGCACTGCTTTCTTTGATTTTTTGGAATGCAAGGATAAATTTCATATTTACTGAATATTCTTCACAAATTTCAATTTGGTTTCAATCTTGAAATCAGATACTTTAGAGTTGATAAATCAGCCTAAATTGGAGGAATTTTATTCTTCCATACTATTAAATAGAGGAAATATTAGATCTAAAAACCTCAATTTCGGATTGTCTCGCAGGATTTCAGATAATGGAAGACTTTTATAAAGAAGACGGGAATGATCAGTGTTGCGGATCATCAACTCAACGCATGCAGCACATCCAAGGAACACCTAGCATGTCTATTCAAAAGGCAGCTAATCGTGTTCTGTTCATTGACACCAAGACCTCGACAGAAACTAGCAGTACAGGGAAAACAGCTCCTTCAGGTTGGGATTCAACAGAAGTCTTGATGACATCCCTCACTTTGGGGATTACAAAAACGCATATATACCTTAATTTGGCCTAGTAATGTTTACCTTTACAGGAAAACATAGGGCATAATAACTTTTAGTTTATTTTTTTTGTTTTCTGTCTCAGGACATAGTCAAAATCCTCAGCAGATACTGAATATAGGAAACATGCATATGTGCAAGGCTCATACTCCGGACTAAAATCAAATAACTTGCTTACCTGGTGGATTAGTGAAAAAAAGCACATTTATGATAATAATTGATATTGTGATAATTCTCAATAAAAGGGATTGATTAGACAGTAAAAACTTTTATTGTTTAAGATACACCATTCTATGAAGGGGAAAATATGCCAATTTCTTTGTTTTCGACATTCAATACTCAACATATAAAATTTTAGTAAGAGTTTTTGTGGTAGAACCTATCAACAATTATCCTAGTGTCAAATTATTTTTCCCAAAACCTTCTCTGGTCATCATAGTGACTGCCTGTGTTTCCCCACACACATTCTCATCACTATTTTCATTAGATATAATAAATCTTAATATTTTAACACTTATCTATAATATTAATGCTTTCGTTTTATTTTTCCATTCTTCAAGAATCTTTTACTTATCAACTCGGCTCTCGCTCTCTCTGTCTTTGTAAATGTACGCTTTTCTGTATGCTTTTGCTGAAATATTTTTCAACAATTTTTTCAGAATCACCATGCAGCAATATTGGATTACTGGTCTATTGTATATTAACATCTGTATAATGTGAATTGTTAATTTAATATTTTTATTCTTGAGTGTTAGTTCAAAATAGTTAAATCTTGACATTTTTGAAAATTTTCTGGTAAATATGTTTCAACATTATTTTTCATTGAATTCTATTTAAATGGTCAGTAGTTGAACTTATCAAAAGTCAGAATAAATGATCAGTATTTAAAAAAAACTAGGAATTTATATTGAACTATTTTGAAACACTGATTCACGTTAATAAACACCATGAGCACTTTAAAATGTTATGGTTATCTTTTTAAGGGGGTATTCTACCATCATATACAGTTTCTTGATGAGAAATAATGTTGTTATAGTTGGTACCAAACAGAATTTTTTAAATATAGTAAAAAAATAGTTTTGAAGTTTAATAAACCTTGATAAATATTCTCAAAAGAAAATTTTTAAATTCTTAATATTTACAAAGTTATAGCTATAGGTAGGAATTACACCGCACCGGTATGATTCAGACAATAATCTCAAAACTTTAAACGCGTTTTTCTATAAACTACTTTTTACGACCTGGTCGACATAAAATCTCAAGTTCTATCCAACCGATTGCCTTCAAATTTGGTATGAAACTTCGATAAACGTTTTTATATCGTCCCTACTATTTTTTTTTATTATTTTAAATTTTTTTTATTAGGCGTACAAATTAGTTCGGTTCGTTTTTTTGTGTTCAAAAATGCATTTATTTCTAAACAAAATGAATGAACAAATCAATCAAAGTATTGTCCATCGCTGGCTACTACTTTTTCCCATCTCTCAGGCAATTTTCGAATTCCATCTCGAAAAAAATGACTCGAAAAAATTCCATCTCGAAAAAAATAAAACAAAGTGACAGTATTTTAATTTTATATTATTGGGTGTACAAATTAGTTGGGTTCATTTTTTTGTGTTCAAAAATGCATTTATTTCTAAACAAAATGAATGAACAGATCAATTAAAGTATTGTCCATCGCTGGCTACTACTTTTTCCCATCTCTCTCTCTCGAAGAAATGACTCGTCTTTTGAGGCGATCCAAGTTTGGAGCCAATTTTCGGTTTCTACGAAAGAAGTAAACCGGTGACCTGCCAAATCGTGCTGTATCCTTCGGAACAACCAGTAATCAAAAGGAGCAATGTCCGGGGAATACGGCGGGTGCGGTAAAACATCCCATTTGAGCGTTTCCAAATATTTTTTTACGACTTTTGCGACATGAGGCCGAGCGTTGTCATGAAGAAGAATAACTTTATCATGTGTTTGCTCGTATTCCGACCATTTTTCTCGCAATGCATGGCTCAAACGAATTAAGTGTAGCCGATACCAATCGCCCGTAGTGGGATCGTCAGGTTTCAGCACCTCATAGTAAACAACACCCCTTTGGTCCCACCAGATACAGAGCATGATCTTCGAACCATGTATGTTTGGTTTTGGTGTTGATGTTGAGGTCAATGGCAACGATTGACCGGGCTTAGTGTAGTATTTTTTCTTCTTGGGGTTGTTGTAGAATATCCACTTTTCATCTCCAGTTACAATCCGATGCAAAAGCCTTTTCTTTGTTGCCTTTGAATCAGCTGCTCGCAAGTGAAAAATCGCCTTTCAACGTCTCTCGGTTTCAGTTCATAAGGCACCCAATTTCCTTGTTTTTGAATCATTCCCATGGCTCTCAATCGTATGGAAACGGCTTGTTGAGTCGCTCCCAATGATTCTGCAAGCTCCTCTTGCGTTTGACTCTGATCTTCTTCGAGTAATGTCTCTAATTCTTTGTCCTCGTATTTTTTTGGCTGTCCAGTTTTGTTGAAACGTTCGAAACCATACCCTACATGATTTATCAGTTGGAGCAGCGTCACCATAAACTTCGACAAGCATTCGATGGGCTTCAGCTGCACTTTTCTTCCAATCAACACTGTACAAAACAAGGTTTTTGCATGAAACTCAAAGCGATATAAATTGAACATTATTGGCAGATGTCTAACCTCTCTGAAACCGCCAAAATCGGCTGTCACTATGAACCATTCATAACAGCCAGAGCCATCTTTTGGAAACGGACCGAACTAATTTGTACTCCCAATAATATTTGAAAAAAAGGGTAAAAAAATGGATTTTTTTTCGGACAGCCGCCATTTTACGAATTTTTTAATTTTTTTTCTCTTTGGTACCTACTATAACGGCATTATTTCTTATCGAGAAACTGTGTATGATTTTTGTTTTAGATTTATGAAAGGGCTTCAATCATGTCGACCAGCTTGCCCCCCCTTTTTTTTTAAGACAAGATGTAACAGCTGATAACATCTGAATTAAAAATTTGTTTTTTCAAAAAAAAATTCGTACATTCTCAAATCATCAATAAAACAGACTAAAAAAATGCATGCGAAAAATGTTTTTTAAATTTTTTATTAAGTCTTAAAAAACGCGCGAAATGCACGCTTCTAAAGTAGAATACCCCCCGTACATCATAATTTACACAATTTTTAAAATTCTTTTAGAAAATTTCGAGTTAAATAATTAATTTCATGTGTTGCTAAAACCTGATACATTGATTACTTAAAATTATGAAACCAAAGATATTAATAGAAAATGAGGGCTGAAACGGAGAAAAGTGTTTTATACGGTACAGAATATCATATATTTTGTCAATTACCACCTTCAATGCTGAAAATGCCTTTTTGCTGGGTGCTCAAAACGCCCATCGCCGTTCTATTCCGAAATTCTTTGCATGGATTAAAAAATAATTGAGCTCGAGTGGCCTAACGATTCTCTTATAGGGTTTGTAAGGGTTGACAATAAGTTATATCTGTTTAAAAAGACAATAAGTTATATCTGCTTTTGTGATATTTTTTACGAACTTGAAATATGGGCCGAATAATATCAAAAAGTGGATATCACCACTTTTTGATATTATTCGGCCGGGAAAAGTTTCTCGCAAAATTTGCATCGTAGCATGAGTTGTGTGTGATGTGGCACCGTCCTGTTGGAACCACATGTGCTGTAGGCCCAATTGATCCAATTCGGGCACAAGAAAGTTTACAGCATTGCCTCTAGCACCCTCAAAGTAATATGGTCCAATGATGCCGCCGGCCCAAATGGCGCACCATACAGTCACTCGACAAGGGTGTAATGGTCGTTGGTGTATAAATTGAGAATTTTCAGTGCCCCAATAGCGGCTATTCTGTTTATTAACAAAGCCAGCGAAGTCGAAATGTGCCTCATGATGATTTTTTTCCAAAAAATGGTGGTCGTCTATAACGACCTGTAAAACCCGAGCACTCCAATCTCGCTGCCGTTTATGGTCGTTTTCCTGCAAAAATGCAAATGAACTGACAAATGACAACCAAATTAATATGGCAGCCAAACAAAATCGGCCTGGAACATAAAACGCACCCTGTATATGTATATATATATATAATATAACAATATGGTCACAACTGTATAAGGCAGTGTTAAAAGAAATCTTAACAATGTTTTATGGAATCAAATAAAAAAATATTCACAACAGGAGTAAACATAAAATACTGTATTTCTCACTGTCTTCCTGCATTGTATTGTGACTTTTGTGGTTTAATTTTCTTAGCTAACTTTTCTAAATCCACTTTAAAAGCTGCAACTGACTGAACATTCGATTTGCAAATTGAATATGTTCAAAAAATACACATGCCAACAAACATTAGCATAGGTTTGCTTAAAAAGAGGCTGTATAAAAATATTTATTATTTTATTATACATATAAAATTCATTTTAATGATTCTACATATGGGCATGTAATATTATTTGTTTAAATATTTGTGGGCTGCAAAACATTCACGTATAAGTTGCATGTAGTCCATGAACCGTTGGTTGCAGACCCCTGATATCAATTTTCTAGGGAAAAAAAAAAAATTTTTAAACTGAATGATTTTGCACTTTTCTATTTAAATTCACCTTCAGATCAGACCCAAGTTTTATCAACTCAAATACTCTTTTTAAACTTGATTAAACGATTTATTCGAATCATTCTAAGTATTGAATATTTTGTATTAATAACTTTTTTTTTTAAATTACTCAAATTTTAGATTTGGAGGATGCCCAAGAGCTGTTGTTAGGTGGTGCATACTGGTGGAGAGAGTGGTCGCTCTGCCGGGGTAGAGACTGCTTGTACCTGTGGAGTGAATATGCTGCGTTGGAGCTATCAAACGGGAGCAACGGCTGGTTTCGTTTTATTTTGGATGGGAAGCTGGCCACCATGTACAGCAGTGGAAGTCCAGAACATCAGACTGATAATACAGGTCTTGTCATCAAATAAAACCATTAAGACATAAGTTATATATTATACGCAATAAGTAGTTTTACACAAATTCAATCAGAAATCGAAATTCATTGAACAATCAATATCAGTTTTTTATTTGAACAAAAGCATGTTAAAATCTTCAGAATACAATTTGATTTCATATGCATGTTTTATCTATCCTATTTGTTTTAATAATGTCTATTTAATCAATAGATATTTATAACGTAAATGGTGGTTGGGTCACATATTAAGAATACCGCCTAGTAGTTGGCTAAAAAATGTCCTATGTTGTGGCCTACTAGGGACTTACCTTCACTTATCTTACCCTATTCATTGGTGCTGTGATGCAATTGTCAGTCTTGCCCTGTGGGAAGATGTGGAGTGTTCCTGCCAGAAAAAGTAGGGGGTAAGATTAGATAGATTATTCATTTAAGGAAATTATTATATAATTATATCATGCCACGATATATACATATACGCTTATATATGTGACAAAATTACTCTGGGGGAAACCTTTCTGAACAATTCAGTTTCAAATTGATTATTTGTTATGTCTATATTTAAGACATGAACAAGGTTTTGCATATTTTGATACATTTAGTTGAAAATCATTTTTTGTTTTTTGACATTTCTTTATGAAATTTTATTTTTTTATTTTTAGTAATTCCTGGTAGAAGTTGCCAGATGACAATACTTAGTTGAATTTTTAAAACATTATAGTAATGCATTTTTTTTAGTATGGAAGGTATGTTCTAAATGCTTTAATCATGGTTATCACTGCAACATTTTTACTGTTCATGATATTTCTTATTGCTCAGATAGAGGGGCAGTCTAATGCATTAATATATATGTAGTGCTACAAACCACTGATTGATAAACTGAAGGGTGAATTTTTAACCAGAAAGGGCTAATCTAATTATTTTCAATAAGGAGGTTGTATGGTGTATTTTGCCTTTTAAATTCTTTGCATGATCTATATATTTAATTATTTTTATGTTACAAAATGTTCATATTTATATTTGAGAAGTGTCAATATATCGGTTAGATTTAGCATCTACAATGCTTCAAATATTTTCATTGCAGTTATTATTACAAACTTGGATGTATGTTATGCAATTATTTGGATTTTATAGACTTTCTCTTTTGTCGAGGGTTTTGAGTTTTACGATATAATGCCATTATCTTTCAATTTATTGTTGGAATGCTTTTTAATGTGAATGTTTAGGTTATATTTAGTTATATGCTATGTATACTCCCTCTTAAGAATAAATAAATATATATATATATATATATATATATATATATATATATATATATATATATATATATATATATATATATATATATATATATATATGTGTGTGTGTGTGTGTGTGTGTGTGTGTGTGTGTGTGTGTGTGTGTGTGTGTGTGTGTGTGTGTGTGTGTGTGTGTGTGTGTGTGTGTGTGTGTGTGTGTGTGTGTGTGTGTGTGTGTGTGTGTGTGTGTGTGTGTGTGTGTGTGTGTGTGTGTGTGTGTGTGTGTGTGTGTGTGTGTGTGTGTGTGTGTGTGTGTGTGTGTGTGTGTGTGTGTGTGTGTGTGTGTGTGTGTGTGTGTGTGTGTGTGTGTGTGTGTGTGTGTGTGTGTGTGTGTGTGTGTGTGTGTGTGTGTGTGTGTGTGTGTGTGTGTGTGTGTGTGTGTGTGTGTGTGTGTGTGTGTGTGTGTGTGTGTGTGTGTGTGTGTGTGTGTGTGTGTGTGTGTGTGTGTGTGTGTGTGTGTGTGTGTGTGTTTGTGTGTGTTTGTGTGTGTGTTGTGTGTGTGTGTGTGTGTGTGTGCGCGCGCGCGTGCGTGTGTGTACTTGTATGTATATGTGTATGTATACATAAACATATATACGTATTCGTATATATATTCACATTTAATTGTAATCTAATTGTGGTTTTATGTAATGTATTTTATATTTATGTATTAAGAGGAAGTGTATGTTTCAACTATATATTTCCGAACTATATTAATACATTTTACAATAAAAGATGGATAAAAACTAGCAGACATGACTATATGAAGCCCTTTAGCTATTCCTTGGTGATGTGTAGTTTGCACGAAACCAGCATTTTGGATGCCCTGCTCCCTATTTATCAGCTTCAAAATGATTTCATACCGAATATTAAAATAATAATCTAGTTTTGTAATACTTGGAAGTTTACCGCAATGTTTGTTAAGGTTATTTATTTTTCATTTGTAGCTCATAATTTGATAACATCAACTTCTCCCGATTAGAAATTCTTAATCTATTAGGTTTTCAATAAATCAATATAAAACACTGTATTTTGAAAAAAAATAACCATAACTTTTAACCTTTTTTTAAAAAACATTTAAGGGAACACACATATTGAGTTTACCAATTGGTTGTGTATTGGAGTGTTTCTTTTTATGTTTTTCACTTTTTATGTTATGCCAACACGAAACTTGTATTTTAGTTAGACATAATATTTTGAATGAATTCATAAAACAGTCAAAATGAAATAGATATAACAAATACAAGTCTGTAAATATTATTACCATATTGTAAATTAATTTCCAATTCAATTTTATCAGTTTGCTTCATTTTGCTTGGGTTTTTTTGTTTCATTGTGTTTTTAACCTATCCTTGTTTTATTTTTTCTCTGGATGTAGGCAAAGGAAGAAATTCAGATCCCCTTACCAGTGAAGGTAATTCATCCTCCGTTTTTTAACAAACACATCAATTAAAAACATCATTTAACTTAGATAGGGACTGTTCAATTTCATCCCAATTTTTGACACATTCATTCACGTTACTCAATCTGTATGGTTTGATTTCATTTGCATTCCTTAATTTTGTTTGGGCTTTCCTCGAATATTATTTTTGGCTTAAAACCACTGCAACACAATGAGAAAAATATGCATTTAATTTTAAATATTTAAAAATACTCACATATAATATTTGTTTTTATTGTATCTATCAGTTTTTATTTTAAATACTTACATATTGCTTAAAAGTTATAAAAACATTTTTATATATTCTAGAGTGCTATAATATGAGTTTTATTTTAATTTATATTTAACCTGTATTTATAAATAAATATTTTTATCAATTAACATTTTTATATTTATGATGTTTTTGGGTGTTGATACTAATATTTTCTTCATGGGTTTGACAAAGGTTAAACTTAACATTTTTCAGCCCTTTTTTACCCGTTTTGTAGATTATAGTGTATTCTGATAGATACATATGATACATGGCACTCATGTAGACAGATAGGGCATGTTAAGCCAAAAGTGTTGTTAAACAGACAGATTTACAACACTCAATATCATATATTAAAAATAATCAATTTCATAAATATGTATCTTACTCTTTTTAAACAATTTATTTCTATTTTAAAATGATATAGTAAATATTATTTTACTTGTCAACTTGCACAAAAATAACTTATATTTTAAATGTTAGGTCTAAGCTATATGATTTTTTAGTATAGGTGCTTATTTGTGATAAAAATCATTTTAGAAAATGTCCTAAGATTAATGACAATTACAAAAAAATATATATTTTTAAAATAATTCACTGAACTATGTGCAATGGGCTATCTCTCATGATCAAGTATAATTGTCAGCTACCGCTTGTGTGTGTTAGTTTATTGTGTGCAAACTGTTGCACTCCAGCAAGCATACTGTTTTGACAAATTGAATTCCAAGTTCCAGGATGATTAGTAGGTTGAATCTGCTGCAGTCTTTCAGTAGGCAGAGTTTTATATAGCGCTATTTTTGCTTTGTGTAATAGCACTATAATAATTAATGATAATCGGCAATAAGTTACATAAATTCAGGTATAAAACAGTCTTAAGAGTACAAACACTCTGGAAGTGAATCTGCAAAGAATCAAACCTGGGATGCCCACTTGCTTAGTGTGAATGCTAATTGTTAGACTGAAGTATGTATAATAGACAAATGAAGCATTCGAAATAAACAGTCTTCATTTAACAATATATTTAAGATACAATAAACATATGATGTCTCCTGTATTCCACCGGCAAATTTTTATAATCTTTGTGAGAGTTTGCTTGCCAGAAATTATGTGCAATCTGGAAGCATCATTTTTGTCATTGGCATATATGAGGCAACTTCATAATTAATCATTTCACTTTCTAAAAATTATTTCACCCTATCCTTACATATTTCAAATCCTTTAATGCAATCTTAATTTCATTAAATCTCAATATACTTTCATTGTATTCCTAAAAAAAATGAAAAAAAAACTAACCTGTAAATAAGGAATCAAATATTTCATTTTGCTTAGTTGTATTTTTTAGAAATATTCAGAGCATTTTTTTTCTAAGAACATGCTTCATATTCTGTGAATATGAAATATTAAAGTAAATATAAATATTTATGAAAATACGTTTTTATTTCACATTCTTGAGGTTAGTTATATTTTTTGTGTTGCCTGAGTAGTAGAAGTAATCTGCATTTGTATTGTTTTTTACATTTTGACTGCTGGCAAGTTCTTGATTTGATCACATAATTAGCATGTTAGTGAGTAGGATTATAATTATTTTATTCATTTAGTTACATACCCATCCCTTAATTTTATATTATGTTTGTTAGTGATCCACATTTTAAAATAATAATAATGAATTTAACCCATCAGTGGTAATACAAGGTGTGTTTTTTAAGTAAGGTCTGTTTTAAAATTAGCAAAACCATTAAATGTAAAAATTATTATAGCCATAAGAGATTACACATTTCTTATTTTTCCACATATCTATCATTGAATTCTACACATTTTTTATGTTTCACTAGTTTCCTTATTTCACTGTCAAATCAACCATTTATGGACGTAGTTCTTCCATTCATCATTTTCAAATTGATTTCTAGAAATATATAAACAGGTGGTACAGTAAAAGTCCGTTAATTAGAAACTGATAATTCGTAATTTGTATTCTTTGTCATTTTTGAGGTCTCGAAATCAACTTTTCGTAATAAAGTTTACTGTTAATTAAAAAAGCCGGGTAGTTCGTAATGTTTTTTCACCAAAAAGCATTTATGAATTCTAAAAACTCAAAATTTCCCACGTAAATCACAGGTCCATGTAGTAGCTGGCCTTAGGGACGGGACATGTGCACCGGTGCCGGTGAGTGGTTCAATTCCTGGGGCTCCAATGTTTAAAGATTCAATATTGAAATATCTCAAATTTTTTGCCCAAAGCATGGGGAAGCCCACCAATAAAATAAGGAAGCTTAAAAAGGTTATAAAAAAAAATATAATGTCAGTGTTTTATAAATAAGCCAATTTTCTCTTTATGAAATGTTAATTCTGAGAAGTACTTGATTATTATCATGTCTATCCTTTTCATGTAAATAGTTATGTATTTGTAAGTTTTTTTTAAATTTTGCCTTTAATAATTTCACAACTGTGAAAAAAAACTTGGAATCGGTTCATAATATCGTTATTAAGTGTGTAACCAAATAAAAACCAGTAAAATCATCATATTTATATTACACGTGCAGACATAAACAACTTATATGTGTAAAAAATGACCTTGTCAAAATCGAATAAGTGACAATTAGTGGGTTTTTTAATTAGTTATTTGACTGCTCATGAAAAATAATTAATTAATTTTTTTTAATTTTCCCATTCAATATGGTATTATACGTATCTCCTCAATATTGCGGAAATATGTCAACAATACTTTATTTGACTTATATTATTTCTATAGTAAAAAGAAATGGCCACGTTACTCTAACTGTTGGAAAGTGCAGCGGAAAGTCAAATTGATTTTTTTTATCGTGTAATTCAGGCCTGGCCAACCCAAATTGCCCCATGGGCCCCATTGACGACCTAAAATCTTCGAAGAGCTGCAAATAATTCGAAATAATTGCAAATTTTGTTCTAATATCTTTTTCGATAACTGACGACCAAGAAATTCGTACGTGTTTTTTTGTGATTGATTTGGATGCAGAGGTATACAGAAAGTGTTGAATCAGAGTAAATCTGAAAAAAACAATACTACATCTAGATATAAAGAGAACACCTGTATTGAACTAACAACAAAATGTATTTGTATAGTAATATAATGACTTGGAATTCTAAGTCATTAATTCGTAAATATATTTGTATGGTAATAAAAAAAAAACTAATTCGTCATATTTTACTGCAGGCTGCACATAAGGGTGTCGCGGGCCGTAGGTTGACCAGTCCTGGTGTAATTCATAATTTGATTTTTTTGTGAAATTCGGTTCCTTGAATTTAGAATTAACGGACTTTTACTGTAACTAGTTTTATATATATGTCTCAGGAAGCAATACCAATTCTCTCATGAATAACAGTAGCCTTCATACCCATTCATGACATCCCAGGTTTAATTCTGAAATTAAATTTATTATCCTTTATATCTATTTATGACAAGTATAAAGGATATATAAATACAATAGGGTGGGGTATTATGATAGAGCTTTTGCCATTGCTGGTCCTGTAGCGGGAAATGGTCTGCCTCCTAGTGTCAGAAATAGAGATATGAAGTCCTGGCGACGTGTGCAGCAGATACGGATGCACTTAAACTCATTTTTGGGAGGTCTTATCAGAGTTATGGAGTTCAGGATATTGTTTCTTCGAAGTAATTCAGTGGGTATCTGCTTCAAATTGTTGCTTTTATCTAATTTGTTTGAATATTGTTTATGTGTTAAGATGAAATTATAAAATCTTTATTTTTACAATTTCAAGATCACATTTAACTTAGTTTGAATGAATTCATTTTCTCATCAATTTTCGTATTATTCATTTAGTTTCTTCTATTTTAATTTTTATCATCCTATAAATATATATTTTCATAATGTTGAGTAGAACAGAAAATTTTCCTATATCTTTTTTTTCACATTTTTTTTATCATCTCGCCATGCATTTTTTAAATAAAATTTAACAAAAATACCGCCATATTTCAATTATTGCTATTTTATCAACATATCATATTTTCATATTAAAATGTATTCATAGAAAATGGACAACTTTATCATTTAATCATATTAATCATATTAGTATACATGGCATATCATTTTTTTTTGTTTAGGTGGGTGGAAATTTTTACTATAGGTGAACAACATTTTTTTTTTCATTTTGCTCTATTTTATATAATCTTAGAAACAAATATTGAAATTGCCACTTAATTTATTTAGAAAACCGTGGAGAGTTTATTGAGAAACTTCAGAGAGCCAGAGCAGGTGTCAAATCATCCACTCCGCAGCCAATACTGTCCCATCCTGGACCCACTAAACTTACTGTGGGTAACTGGTCATTGACTTCAAAAAGGTGAGTAATAAATTAATCATTTTTTAATTTTTACTAAAACATATAAACTCAAACTGATGAGTATCAAAATATGCTGTAAAAATGCATGCACTGAAGAGAATATATGGGTCGACAATGTGAGACAGAATATTGCATGAAGTGGTTAAGAAAGAATGTAAAGTTAAGACTGATGTGTCAAGTAAGATAAATACGAGTAATCTGAGATAGTTGAGGGATGTAGAACCACCTAATGAAGAATGACTAACAAAATAAATAAATAAATGGTTCAAATGTGAGTGGAAAGCTGGTAGAGCGAGATCAAGGAAAGTATGGTTGGATCAAGTGAATGATATTTTGAAAGAATGAAATGTAAAAGAACCTTATGCTGTGTTTGACTTTTGTGTACGAATTTAAGAGCAGTGGATATGATAAGTTTGTAGATGTAGTGTGAAAATCTATGAAATGGTACGAAACTTTCGTGAAATGTGCATCTGGAATGCTTTCAACCTTTTCCATTTGGAAAAAAGTCGTAACTTTGTTATAATTTCGGTTAAATATTGTACAGTAGATAATCGCAAAATATCATTAACTGAAACCTCTTCTTCTGGGGGAAGAACATCTGAAAATTTACTAAGGCAGGTGGAGCATCATTTTCCCCATCTAATCTCAACAATTGCGCAAGATTCTAGAACTCAAAGAAGACACTTTGTCTGTAGCCATGAGGCTGGACATGAAAGAACAAGAATGGACAACAAATTTTAGTCAACAATATGATTTAGCTCTATACGTATATCCTTATTTCCAAGATTATCACATTGCGTTGAAATATGTTAGTGGTGTTTTATAACAAAAAAAAAACATCTAATATACAATAAGAATAAAATAGTAAAGTTATATAAATTTAGTGTTATTACTTAAATTCAACCATAGATGCACGAAATGTAAGTTCTCACTTATAAAAAAAAATTCCACAGCTCAGCTTAAACGTCAATTCACTTTTCAAGTGAATTGATGTCGCAACAACAGTGATGAATGTAGCCAATTGGATAATAATCTCTTAAGTTTTGCCATATTACTCCTCTCAAAAAAGCTAATCACTAACGGGTGCCTAAGAATACAATGATTGCCCTGTGTGTGTGTGTTCTGTGTTTGTGTATGTTCGGTATGTGTGTGAGTGTGTGTATGATTCAGACTGCTGGGAGAGGACACATTAAGATCTCATACAACAGCTCTAAATCTTCTTGTTTAGCCTTCTCGTTTTGGCTATCCTGCATATGTTGAGAAGAATATTTGCACTGCTTGTCCCTTAAATGTAACAGACTCTCATTGCGATTCCGAGTGTCTTTAGGAGAAATTTGAAATTAGAGCTTTTTTCAATTCAGTATGTCTTAATTGTGAGAATGACTGCAAGAAGACGCTAGAAAAACCGTCATACAAACCATCAAGCCTTCTTTGTCAGGGTAGGCAAATTCATAACTTAACTGAAATCAGTGGTTTCGTAGAAACTGTATTTATTCTACCTTAATTATAGAAAATGTTTTTGCAAACATTGTATTATATTCTTTAAACTGATTTTTTAGGGAGAGAGAGCTACAAATTCACAATTCAGATGGCCAACAGCAAGCAACTCTACTCCGGGAAGACCTCCCAGGATTCATTTTTGAGTCAAACCGTGGGACCAAACACTCATTTACAGCTGAAACATCATTAGGTAACATTTTATACATTTTAAAGTATCGACCATTATTTTTATTAAACTGCTTTTTAAGAAAAATAATGAGCAAAGGAATCATAACACACTTTTGGTTTTATGTGAAAGAACTTGTTTAGACAGTTTTTAAACTGTTTCAATATCATAGCACATATTAAACTATTGGGCAAGATTCCACAACTCGGTTGACAAAATTATGTTTCCTTGTATTATTGCAGAAATTAGTTTTGGAAAGTTTTAACTGATGTTCACCCAAATGTGTTCGGATAAAAAAAACATGTTGGAATATTTGTTGTTCGTCTTTGAACCCTTTAAAAAATTCAATGTCCTTTATAAAAATGGACTCCATATTTGGTAACCAAATTCAAGCAAAGGTCTAACATAGGTCTTACAGACTAACAAAACCATTTTTGACCGAAAGCTTTGTAATGCAGAGAAATGTATTGCATCTTTTTACAATATCAGTAATGCGTTCGCTTCATTTCAGGTTTAATATGAGTATACATATGTCAGTGTTTCGTAGTATTATACATTTACAATACACTTGTTTCAGTGTGAGACTTTCGCTTCAAATATATTAATAATAATATATATTTGAAGAAAAAGTTTCAATTAAGAAACAGGAAGAAGTCATATTTGACTAAGGTTGGGGATTATGGTGGATGAGGAACCAATTCAATGTTCAATTCATACAAATTGGCCATTGCGACGGTCAATCTGTGGGATGATACATCGTCTTGTGGAAAAGCACTTTTTTGTGTCCCGTATAATAGGCTCCCGTTATTGTCTTGCCCTTTTTTAAGTAGTCAATCATGATTCTTTGGGAATCTCAAAAAACAGTGGCATCACCGACAAAACGGTCTTCGCCTTCTTCGGCGTACTTTCATCAGTTGTTGCCCATTGTTTTGACTGCTGTTTGGACTCTGGTGTGTAGTGGTGGATCCAAGTTTTGTCCACAATCACGATTACGATTAAGCATCCCCAAACATTGCGTTTAAATATCCGTTGAGTGCGTTTTTAGTCGACATTCAACAATTGCAGCACCCATCTTGCAGACAGCTTTTTCATATTCAATATTTCGTGTAGCATATTGTGCACCCATTCACTTGAGATACCCACATCCTCAGAAATCTCGCGTACATGCACTCGGTGGTCTTACATTACGATACCATGGATTTTTTCAATAATTTCCTCCGTGATGGACCCAATTGAACATCTGGAACGTGATTCATCTTCGGTGCATGTTCGGCGACATTTAAACTCATTTATCTAGAAATAAACAGTCCAACCTTGGCGTCTCGAGTACCTGTGAACTTCATCCAATTTGGCTTTGATCTACACGTCTGTTAACTTCTTCATATAAGTGTTTTATGACTAAATGGAACTTGTTTTCTCACTGTTGTGGCAAGTGATTGAATCAGATAGCTGTTAAACGTTAACTATGCGTCACACTGGCCAAAATTTCATCTGTCACTTGAGGAATGATACTTGCCAGTAGCGATGTCTTTTTATGTATTGTGGCGGCCATCTCATGGAAATTCAACTTTTCAAACTTCCTTTGTATACTTTAGTTTACACAGTGTGATTTACACTACAAATCAATGAAAATTTATTTTTAGTGTAAATCACACTGTAATCACATCAATAACCAATAATCTAAAAAACAGAGCAGGTTTTATATTGTCAACAGTTTTTCTCGTTAAGATGTCTAGTTTATTGGAGTTAGGAAAAAGCCAAGTGTCTCATGAAAATTAAGTTAATATTTCTTTATAGGACCAGAAATAGGTGCCGGTTGGAGTGGTGCAACAGGAACCAAGAGTCGTACAAGTGGAATTGCTGGACGTGCAGCCCGTCTGCGTGGTCGCATGGAGGCGCTGCGAGCGCAGATTGCCAGCCGTGCTCGGGCGCTGCATGATGCTCATTTTACGCGTGCTCAGCGAGAGCCCAGGGCTGCTGTCGCCGTGCTGGCTACTCTGGTCTTTTGTCTCAAGGAAGTATTGCCTATGCAGCTAAAAAATAATGGTGAGCTAAAAATTCTCTATCTTTTGTCGTAAATATTTTTAATACTGTTTAGGTTCACTAACAATTTCTTATTTTAATTCTATATATTTTTTTATTTGTACTATTTTAAGTATTGGGTGCTAACATAAGTTGTGTCCGTTTTTTTTCCAATTTAAAAATGAGCACCAAAAGTAAAAGAAAATGGTTAAAGCTATACGTCATTCGAAAGAAAATTTTCTGCTCTACAAGATATTGTATTTGCTTTTACGTTACGTATATTATTTTATTTGATTACAAGCCTTCAAAATGGAATGTCAAGTACATAAAAGTGAGCATTTTCGACACCTCCTTCTGTTCGCATTCAATGGAGGGAATAAAGCTGCCAAAGCTGCTCGCGATATTTTCGAAGTGTACGGTGAAGATGCTATGAATTAAAGGACAGCTCATCGATGGATTTTGCGTTTCAAAGACGGTAATTTTGACCTGAAAGACATGGAGCGTTCCGGACGACCAGTGGACTTTGATGAGGACCTCTTAAACTATATTTATTATTCATGAAGATCCCCTTTAAACCACCGTTGAATTGGCTGAGCAGATGAATTGTAGTCACATGACTGTATACTGCCATCTTAAATCAATGGGAAAAGTCCAGAAGTTTGGTGCTTGGGTTCCACATGTTTTGAGTGAAAACAACAAAAATCAACGTTCGACAATTTCTGTTGGTTTCCTCTGTTGTCACAAGCAAGGGTTCATTTACCGCATCATTACTGGTGATGAAAAATGGTTTGAAAATGGTGATGAAAAAAAAAACGGTGATTAAAAATTGTAATTTATTTTTATCAAACACTGTTTATTCCACTTTTTTGTGACGGTATAACCCTACCGGTTTCAAGGCTTTCACCTCGTCTGCAGGGGAGCGCACACAAGACTAAATGCTGTTCGAACTGGTACCGATATACACGCTTCAACGGTTGGAAGCTGGGGGTTGAGGGAGGCACGGGACAATTTTGGCCAAGAGCGGAGAGATTTTTGGGAAATAACGAAGGGGATCTTCATGAATAATATACCTTGACCATTTTGTTTTACTTTTGGTGCTCATTTTTAAATTGGAAAAAAACGGACATAACTTATGTTAACACCTGATATATAAACGATATGTAATCTTCATGGATCTTGATACTTGGACAACCTCTGTGGCCTACTTGTTAAGACAACTGACTTGCAACCTTGGGGTTGCGGGTTTGATTTCTGCTGGTACCCAATTTTTTTAATAAAAGATTCCGTCTTGTTTTCACTCAATAACTCAATTTTGCTATTTTAATTCGTAAGTTAACTTAACTACCATTAACAAACACATAACTTTCACAGATGACTGGAAATCCATGTTGCTATCAGCTTTAGATGAGCTGGAGAAGTTGCTCCGTGATGATGGGCTCCTCTCAGCGTATGAGCTGCATTCCTCCGGACTTACACCAGCCCTCCGTGTCATTCTGTATCCCCATTCGTGTGGTGAGTTGTCATGCAATATTACAGTTAAATTATTTAAAGAAAACTAGCAATTTAATTAGAAAATAAATCTTTATTTAATATTCAAGACAGATTTAATGCTTGTGCTGGTAACTCGTCAAGACCTTTTCTAAAGGGCTAAGAGAAACACAAAAAAAATCTGTTAAGAGATATTTATTTTAAATCTTGATAGAATATTGCTTCTTAATATGTAATCAAATAGCAGCAATATATAGCATGTAATGAAAAATTGTTCAACATGATTTTGATATGATTGTTAAAATTATGGTGCGATTGGAATTGTGTATGTGATAGTTTTGGATGTAAGTACAATGAGGGTGTGAATGTGGAGTATTTTTGCAGTTTCAGAGTTTTAGTATTTAGGAAAAATAGATGAAATTTGTGATTAAGGAATAAGACCACTTCTATCATAGGCTTTGTCTAATCAAGCGGTTTTGTATGTCCACAGAATCAAGGGGTTTCAGCATTATTATGTACTTGTACTCTTCAGTTTCCTTTTTTTTTATTAAATTCCATTGTAAATTTTAAATAATGCACTGTGAATAAAAAAAATTAGATATATTAAATGTATTCAATCTTGAGTCTAGTATAAAAACATTCAAGTAAACATTTGAGTATTGATATTTTATTTTGACTGCGTCAATATGCATATCGAAACAAAATATTGTTTCTTGAAATCTAATTTATTATTTTTTTAATCAAATAATGAAATCTAAAATTATATTTTACCCGTATTTCAAACAGATGATTCTGAGTTGGAAGAGGCAGAGAAATTATGTGCGGAGCGTTGCAATATAGTGAAGAAGTGGGCATCTGGTGGTGAGGGGGTGGCTCTGCTAGCGCGCCATCTGGTAACAGTGCTGGAGAGTGTGGAGCGCCTGCCTGTGGTGGCCTATGATGCTCCTCCTGCGGCACCTGGCTTGCAGATTCTCACCAGGAGACTAAGGTAATTTGATGTTGCATATTAGTAAAATAGAACCAAACATTGTAATTTAAGGCAGTGAGCAAATGTCAAATTGCAAAGTTATTTAAACATGACAAGTGATTAATTTGATTCATCGGTAAAGAAGACATCGGATTTTAGTTAATTATCAAATTTAGAAGTCATAATTGATTATTTTATCTTTATAGCATATTTTGAAGTAAAAGAAAAAACAAAAACAGTGGCGGCACACAATTCTTAACAGATATAGAATGTTAGCCGTGTGCTTAAGTGTTTTTCTGCTGCGTCCCACATTTACTAACAAAGGGAATCCCAATGAAACTGACAGTTGAGTAGCACCTGTGCCCATGGGTCGGGCAGCTTGAGGGTCACTACAGTGTACTAACTGGTGAATGCTTTTAATACATTCCAATGTTTTCTTAGTCAATTCCTTATTATACAAGGAATTTTGTAAACTCTTTTCGGTGAAGTACAATTTGAAATTTTCAAAGACTAATTGTAGGATTTTTCTTTTCTTTGGTCAAATTTCTTTTTTGACATGGTGCATGATTTTTTTTATTGATTGATCTTGTAGAAAGCTATTGATTTCCAACTTATAAGTTATTATTTCCGACAAGTGTATTTTTCATTTTATATGAAAAAAAGATTTTTTTTCTGTTTCAAAATATTTTCATTTTTCAAGATTTCGATTAGAGCGCGCATCTACTGAAACAGGCCTACTGGATCGCTCAGGGAGAGCACTCCGCACTGAGCCCCTGGTTAGTGTGAAGCAGCTGGAAAGATTCCTGCTCAGGGCAGTGGCTCGCCAGTGGCATGACCTAGACAGATCTACTTTCCATTTCCTTAAAGTTATGGAAAGATTGGCACCTATCTTCTTTAATCACAAGGTAAGTTAACAGGAATTTTAATACCGGAAAAAAAACAGGTGTTAAATAACTGAATTATTTTAATATTTAACAAGAATTTACTTTGTTATTACATTTATCACCGCAACACATGTTTCCGCATCATCTCGAGTCTTTCTGCAAGCTGAATTACTGTAGATTAAAAAATCTTGATCAAAAATATTTGAAACACTTGTGATTGTTGCTGCAATTTTCATATAATGACATTATGCAGCCATTTCATACATTATGCAGGCACCTTGATGAAAAGTTTTAGAAATTTAATTGTCTTATCAAATATAGAAAATATGTAATAATGAATGATTCTTGATAAATTAAAATGAATGATTCTTGATAAATTAAAATGAATGCACTAGTTAATAAAGGCAAGGAAAATTATATGAAAATATGTAAAAAAAAGTACATAAAAAGAGTAACAAAGAATGAAATTCAATGAAATCATCGGAATAAAATAAGGCATTTGCATGAAAATATATATACGAGGCGTATCCAGAAAGTAAGTGTACTGAGGCTCTCACGACCGGATGGATTTTATTTTCGACATTTTGGCTACACTTCCATGTAGCCTGACCCTTCCCTCCGTAACGAGACCGGTTCGAGGTCAGTACGTTCAGAAGTGTCGACGCGACAACACGTTTCGTGAAAAATGTCAATCCAATCTCCCGCCAAATGCGAAATACGCGGCGTCATCCGTTATCTCGTTTGGAAGGGAAAACCTCCGGTTGAGGTTTATAATGAGGTGAAAACTGCATATGGTGATAAAGCTATGAATCGTACGAGTGTGTTCAAGTGGTGTCGCGAGTTTAAAAACGGTCGTACGTCTGTGCATGATGATCAGATGAGCGAAAGACCTTCAATTGTGACTGACGAAATTGTGGAAAAAATCGAAAATGCGCTCCGTGACGATCGCAGATTGACTGTGGATGAACTTTCTGCGATGTTTCCGCAAATCTCCAGATCTCTACTACACGAAACCATCACAGAAACCCTCGGATATCGGAAACTGTCCGCGAGGTGGGTCCCAAAACAGCTGACAGACCAACACAAGTTGAATCGAGTGGAGGTCGGGCAAGAGTTTTTGAGGCGCTGCAAACTCCATGGAGATGAATTTCTCCGCTCCATCGTTACTGGAGATGAAACTTGGGTTGCACACTACACGCCTGAAACCAAAAGGCAGTCTCAACAGTGGCGTCACACCTCTTCACCCTCCGCCAAAACGTTCAAAACCACAATTTCAGCCAAGAAAATCATGGCATCCGTGTTTTGGGACTGTCAAGGCATAATTTTAATTGAATATATGCCTCAAGGGGAGACCATCAACTGTACAAGATACTGTGAGACCCTAAAAAAATTGCGGAGGGCGATTCAGAACAAGAGGAGAGGCATGCTGACAAAGGGAGTCTGCCTGCTGCACGACAATGCCAGACCACACACGGCCAACGCCATGAAGGAACTGCTCGCCTCGTTTAAATGGGATGTCCTGAACCATCCCGCGCATTCCCCTGACCTAGCACCTTCAGATTACTATCTCTTTACCTCCCTGAAGCTACACATGGGTGGAAAAAGGTTTTCAACCGACGAGGAGGTAAAGGAGGAGGTGGAGAAGTGGACGGAGGGGTCGGCGGGAAACTACTTCGAGGAAGGCATCAAAAAGTTGATACCCCGCTTCACCACCTGCATTGAGAGGAATAGCGACTATGTCGAAAAATAGCTTACATATGTACTATGGTAACCACGTAATTTTTTTGTTTAAATAAAAAAAATTGTAACCTACAAAAATTCAGTACACTTACTTTCTGGATATGCCTCGTATTTCGGTTTATATTTTGAGTAATAAAAATTTGAAAGCTGGGAGCTGGAAATATACACAAATTTTATTTTATCGGTAGAAATTTGGATTCTTCAATTTATATACCCACAAATTTCAAAATAATCACAGCAGAATAACTCATTAGGAGTTTTCAAAATTATAAATTTTTATTATGTTTGATTTATTTTTCACTTCAATTTTTGGAAGATTCATATAAAAGCTGTCGTCATATCTTGAGAGTGTAAAGTCAAACCTTAATATTGTTTCTATTTTGTTTATTTTTATCCTTATTTCGTGTTTTTTTAATTTTATTTTGATAAGCATTAAAATTGCAATAATACAGTGTAATATATTTTAAGGGATCGTTACATTTAACATAGCGATACTTATGGTAAAATGTCAATTTTACCATAAGTATCGCTGATTCATTGTAAGAAGAGACGTGAAGTTCCTATCTTTATTGGATACTGCAGTTTAATTTTTATCATAAAAATTATTTTAGCACAGCAGATCCACACTGGATCTCACTGGCCAAGATCATGATAAATACAAGCTATATTTTTTTCACTGAATATTTTTGTTTTGCATGTTCTTTTTACTCTCTCAACTGTTATAATGATTGTAAACAATTCAAAGTATTGGAATGTTGAAAAAAAAACCAAGTGTTTAATTACAGAATGATTTGACACTTAAATGTGAAAAATATTCTATACAATAACTTTAATTCAGGTGACAACTGTTATATAGGACAAACCGGTAGGTAATTTAACCCATTAACGCCCGCCGTACACGCTTGTGTACACCTGTTCAAAGCGCGAATTGGTGTTTTCTTTATATGATTATTATGGAAGTAATTACTTATTTCGAAACTATAAAATAGTAGTTAACTATAAAAAAATAAAATTTGGCAATAATGCGTAAATAAATATCATTGGTTTATCATCGCAATATGGATATGAAATAAGATTTTTTTCGTAAGATGTTTTTAACGTTTTTATTATAAATAATAAAATATTTTCTCTTGTTTTTTTATTATTAGGTATAGTTAGACTCTATTATAACGCGTGATTTTATTACTGCAACGAAAAAAAAATTTTATGGTGTGCTGGGTTATATTTTATTGCCCTGTACACAAGCGTGTACAATGGGCATCTGACTGTAAAAATGTTAATGACTCGTGGAAGCAGATCATATTCAGTTCGCTTTTGTTTCTTGCTCAGTTCATACCCTGCAGTGTGCTAAAGGCATAATTCGATAACACATATATTTGATAACCCGATAACTATAATTGTCGAATCCTGAAATCCTTAAAATTTTTAAAATGGCGGCCCGTCGTGTTTTCACAAGCCATAATACCTATACAAGACTCGAAGAAGCCCTTGAATCAATAATGTCCGATGAAAACGATGAAGTCGAATACGATATAGTATTGATTCCACCAAATCCTGATGTCCTGAGTGACGAAGAAGAAGGGAATGACGATGATTTGACGTCCTCTAATCTTCCAAAAGATGTGCCAGGTACAGTGCAAGTAATTCCACGTCGTCCTGGCCATGATATTTCGGACTGGGACTACAGTGATGATGAGCCGCTTTCTAATTATATAAGATCTTCAAAACGAGTTAAAAGTCAAGACGCACCTAAGTGGAGAAAAACTTCACCTATATATAGTACAACACATAACATTACCGATGCCATTCAGAGCAGACAAAAGACTGTTGTAGAATCCATAAAAGACCACAACCCTACAATGTTGTTTGAAAAATTCTTTGATGAAGAGGTTATGAACTTGATAACACAAAATAGTGTTTTGTACGCTGGTCAAAATAATCGACATAATTTTGAAATTAATTGTGAGGACTTGAAATCTTTTTTGGGCATATTGATATTGACTGGATATCACGAATTACCTACCGAACGTGCTTATTGGAGTTTGGATGAAGATCTTGGCATTCCATTGGTTGCAAATTGCATGTCACGTAATAGGTTTTTGGAAATAAAAAGAAACCTACACTTTGCAGACAATTCTCTAGTTGAAAATTCGAATGATAAAATGTTCAAAGTGAGACCATTGTGTAATCTCATTCAGAGAAACTCGTGCCAGTGGGGAGTTTTTCATAAAAATTTGTCTGTAGATGAGTCCATGATTAAATATTTTGGCCGTCATTCAGCCAAACAATTCATAATGGGAAAACCTGTGAGGTTTGGCTATCGGAATTGGGCAGCAACAAGTTCTGATGGCTACTGCTACACATTTGACATTTATTGCGGCAAGTCATCTACAGAAGTTTCTGCTGATCCTCTCGGCGCGAGAGTCGTAAAATCTCTGCTGGCAAAGATGCCAATTGTACCAAATGAACATATTGTGTACTTCGATAACTTTTTTACAAATTATCAGTTGTTGCATGATTTGCGACTCTTAGGCTACAGGGCCACAGGCACAATGCGAGAGAATAGAACTAAGAATTGTCCACTTACCACTGTGAAGGTAATGAAAAAGCGACCTAGAGCAGAGTATGACTACCGATTTGACACAAAAAATGAAATTACAATTGTACGCTGGAAAGATAATAATGTTGTTACAATGGGATCCAATTTTGACAGTATAGAGCCTCTGGGAAAAGTGAGAAGATGGTGCAAGGTTCAAAAGCAAAAAGTGGAAGTCAATGTCCCAAGACTGTTTATAAATTACAACAGAGGAATGGGTGGCGTCGACCAAATGGATCAGTCCATCAGTCTTTACCGAGTGTCCATAAGAGGAAAAAAATGGTGGTGGGTAATCTTTACCTACTTACTAGATATGGCTATTTCTAATGCTTGGCGACTACATGTGTTACTCAGCAAGACTGGACAGGTGACATGTATGGACCAATTATTGTTCAGACGGACGATTGCCCGAGGGTACATACGACACATAAAAACGAAAAGTCATCCGACATCGTCAAAAATACTTGGATTGGAGCAAAAAAATAATGGTCACAACCCCGAACGCATAGAAAACCCATTGCGTTGTGTTATTTGCCACAACCGAGGTCGCTGGCGATGCGGACTCTGTAAGAAAACGTTGTGTGTTGAGCGACCGTGTTTTGGACAATTTCACTCTTAAACCGCCCACTGTACACAGCCGTGTACAGCCCTTTATTTTCTAAAATATAAGTGTTTATTTAAATTTTTCTTTTCTAATAGTATTAAGTGTTCACAATGTTGTAATAAATAACAATAAAAAATAATTTTCACATGTAGTTTTCTTTTGGGCGTTAATGGGTTAATACAAGATTTTTAAAACACAAAAGAGCCTTTAAAAAATTTTGACGTAACAAATCGTGAAACATTCGTTGGAAAATAATCACTAAATTAAATAAGATAGTAGTCCAATCCCATTGCATTGTTGTAATAAAGGTTTGCAACTAAATTTGCTTGATCAATTAGAAATAATAAACCACAATAGTAATTGTTTAATTATTGAACAAATGAACTTGTATAATTCACCTCTTATTGATATTTAAAAAAATTACACTTCCAAAAATAATGGGGCGCTGTGGATGTTCGGACTTTGCTTCTTACTGTATTATTTTTTAAAACCGCCTGCCTCCGGATATAATACGTTTTTAAAATCAAACTATAAGCCTAATAAAACCTTTTTGGTTGACCAAAAACCCTCTTTTTTGGCTAAAGGAAAACAAATCTCAATAATTAGTTTTGAAAACGCTTTTAACTATAAATTGATCTCTTTCTTCTTGTTTTAAATCAAAGTTGAGTAAAGATAATAATATTGTAGTATTATTGTTTCATGAAGGTTATTTATTAAAAAAACTGGTTATTGATTTAAACAATTTTTATGTGAGTTTTAAGCCATAAATTTAAAAATATTTTGCTATATAAACTTGTTAAGCGATGTATTGAGTACAGTTTGACAATGCTTTTGTAAAGCAAACAGATCTGTCACTTTAATTTCAGTTATTGTGTAGTTTTTCTATTGTAATTTTTCGCATTTAAGTGTCAAATCATTCTGTAATAAAATGGAGCTCTACAATATTAAATACACTACCAAATCAATTAATAAATATTTAACTTGAAATATATTTTGCAAGTATGTACGTTGCGTTAAGACTCGTTGGCTTACTTCAAATAGCTACATAAAAAAATATTACATCTTACTTCAATGACGAAATGTATTTCATAGCTCCTATTTTCTTATCTTTTCCCATCTTCCTTCTTCTTTCCCAGTCTTTAGTAACATTTGCAAATATTTTGTATTTTTTAATTTGTTTTTCAATGTTTTTAAAAAATTTATTAAATAATGTTATAACCTAGCAATTGACAGCAGATATTTCAAATTATTTTCAGCACGATTTTGATGAGAGTGGAATTATCTACTTTATTGGAAGTAACGGAAGGACGTGTGATTGGGTGAATCCTGGTGCCCACGGTTTAGTAACTGTGACATGTTCAGATGGCCGTGGCCTGCCATACGGTCGGCCGGAAGATATTCTGTCACGTGAACCCCAACCACTGAACTGTCATACCGGAGACGACAAGAGAGCATGGTTCAGTATAGATCTTGGCCTTTGGGTTATACCATCCGCATATACATTGAGGCACGCTAGAGGCTACGGTAGATCTGCTTTGAGAAATTGGCTTTTCCAGGTTTGTAGTACATATTATTTCAAGTTTTTTTTTTAAATATTTGAATATTGTATATTATATCTGGATGTATGGACCAGATTTTTGCATTATGAAGCACATCTGAGGAACATTGGGGAAAAGATAAAACCTTAACGTATGGAAGTGAAACTTTAACTTGGAAGAAGGATAACAGTAAGATTAATGCTGTGGAGACGTATGCACTAAGAAAAAATTATAGTGTCAACGTTTAAAGAAAGTGAAATGAAAACATCAGAAATTAATGCATGAATGAAACAGATGTTTTAAGTAAGATGAGGTATGTGGAGAGAATGAATAACTAAGCTGTCAAAGAGCCACCTTATTACACATTTATTGTTAGATCTGATTCAATTATATATTTAAAATAATTTGTTTTAACCAAAAAGAAAAACATGTTATTATTCTAAAAATGGTTCATCTTTTCAATATAGATGTCTCGTGATGGTGTGACATGGGTAACATTGATCCAACACTGTGACGAGCGTGGCCTCTCGGAACCTGGAAGCACAGCTACGTGGGTAGTAGAGACCTCCACCACTGACGGGCCTTACAGGCATGTCAGGATACAGCAGAACGGGAAGAATGCCAGTGGACAGACACATTATCTCTCACTCAGTGGCTTTGAAATTTATGGACAGGTAGAATATTTTATCTGTAATTCCTAAAGAAAAAAAAAGAGAAAGGCAAAAAAACACTTAAAAAGAAACAAAACATCACTAAAACAGCATTGCTGGGTTAGATTTTAAACTGGTTCAATGTTACAGCACTCGCTATACTGTTGGGAAGTTTATTTTAAGATTATACAACTCTGTTAGCAAAACAATATTTCCTTGGATTATTATAGAATTTTGTTTTTGAGAGTTTCAACAGATGTCAAATGTGTGTTTTGAGTAAAAGAAATTTTTTGGCGGAGTTCTGAGCTGATAATGACTGTTCAATATCTTATAACACTCAATCCTTATAAACTCCACGATTTCATGTGTATGACAATTCTTAATGAGAACATTAAAAAAATGCGGATTCAAAAAAGATACATACATCATGCCATTTAATCAAGTTTCCCCAATTAAAAAATGCAGTTTATTTTCATAAGTCAGATAACTTGAAATTTAGTTTTTTCTATGAGTATTTTTTTTCATTCCTTGCCATAAACATACACTTTAGACACCTTATCTGTAAGAATATTGAGTGATGGTTTACCTGGTTCTTCTGGTTGAATTATTAATTGATATTAGCTCCATTCTCTTTCGAGGGTTGTGTTAGAATAGTGTTAGGTGTTCTGTGCTGTTAACCACAACTAATGATGATTTCTTGCACACATGTCTCAAGACCCTAGTGTTGCCATCACTCACAGTAACACGTGATAAAGAAAATTATTATTTTTCAAAACTTTTTGAGGATATTCGATTTCTAAATGAATATTTACTAGATTTTTTTCCACTTAGGGTTTTCACTTTTGAATTTTTCACATCCATGATAAAACTTTAGGAGTAGCCTGATGAATCACTCCAGTCCTCCTGGGAATGAATATATTAGACACTTCCACGATGTTGCTAATAATCTGGACCATTCCACATGAGCACAACGGGGAATCAATGAAACTTCACCTATGCAAGATGTGTGCACTGGCAGCTATGGCCACATCTAAGACGATTTAGGGTAAACCACAATCTTCGTGTCGGGTCAAATTCTTGTAGGTGGAAATTTCCGACCGAGGACTGATTCCACAGGATAAATTGGATATTCAATAATTTTGTTTTTTATAATCCTGTGCAGATGACTGGAATATGTGAAGATCTCAAAACATCAGCAACCCCCAGCAACATAACTTCAAAAGATAATACAACAACTGCAGGAAACACCACTGTCAGTACGCCCTGTGTCAGCAGCAAAGAGACTGAAGCTCGACTCCGCAGAGAGAGGAGGCTTCTGCGTGGTCAGTTCAGGCAAATTGGGGCTGGGACTCGAGTGGTCCGGGGGATTGACTGGAAGTGGAGGGACCAGGACGGCCCTCTTCCTTCAGAGGGAACTGTTTGTGGTGATGTGCACAATGGATGGATTGATGTTAGGTTAGTTATACTGTTGAATAGTATTCATTATTTTTCTAGTCACTTGAAAATAATTTCTTAATAATCATTTCTTTCGTCAATTCATTTTAATATCATCCTAATATATTATGATATAGAATGAGAAATCGAGTTATATTTGAAACTAATAGTTAAATATTATTTGTAAACAGTTAACACTGTAGTACACATTTACTGATTACTTGAGTGTAGATACTTGAGTGTAGGTATTCACTAATAATAATTTATGTTCACTATACATCTGTTTCCATTGAAACATAAATTTAAGGGATTAGATGAAAGTAATAACTAAACTTGATATTTATTCACATAAATAGTATTTCTTCTATAATAGTGATTATTACTGTGACAGGTGGGATCATGGAGGACGCAATTCATACCGTATGGGTGCAGAGGGCAAGTACGACCTGAAGCTGGCGGCAGAGAGAGATGGAGCAGGCAGCCCAGCTCCTGCCAGCACTGGAGTAGCACCAACGCAGCAGCGGCCTGCCAGGCCTCTCAACACCCGCAAGTCGCTCTCCACACCTAGTCTGCCTGATGCCACGGATAACCAGGTGTGAAGCACAACCGTATCAAATGATTACATTTTCTTACACCTTTTAGAACAATATAAATTAGCTCGAGTGGAACAAGGACAAATATCGGAATTGTCTTATTAACACCTTAACGACCGGTCCCGCGCTGGCGCGGAAATGTGATCTAACCATCAAGGACCGGTCCCGCGTTATCGCGGGTTTATGAGTAGTCGAACTCAATGCCATCTATTGAGAAAGCAAAACATGTGTTCATTCGAAAATAAATTCATGCCACTTAAAAAGGTTCGTGTCATAGCTATGAGTCGATTTCATGAACATTAGTATCTCATTTCTAAGATTTTACGACTATGAAATTTGACCTGGATTCACCCTTTTCAAATCTTATCTTGGGTGTCTGTGATATTTTTTAAGTCTGACCGAATTTGTTTGGATATTTTTTTGTTTTTAGTCGAACTCTACACCATCTCTCGGGCAAATTGAAAAATAATTTCATTAATATTTATTTTCTTGCATTAATTTTCATTAATGAATAAAAAGCAATATAAATAAAAAGCAGCAATAATAATCAGGTGAAAATATTTCAATATCGTATGTTGAAATGCAAAGATATATTTTTTTTTCTATAAAAACACTTATCTCATGGGTGAATTGTTTATTTTTATTTCAGCTGAGCTTAAAATAATCAATGTAACACTTTTGAACATAATCAATTTTATATTTTACGACATGTCGAGGACCCATAACATTTTTTCTTATATGCGAAGATTTGTTCGTTCGCAACATCTCTTTTTGTAAAATGAGCTGTCAAGTGGAGTTATTTTACGTTTGTAATCTTATCTTTGAACCATTAAACTAATAGTATTATTTTGACAGTGGCTCTCAACCTTATTTAATAATTATTTATAAAATATTCATTTGATTAAATATATAGTATAAATGTAAAAACACAATGAAAAAGGTTGTTTTATTCAAAACTACAAAGAATAAATCATGTTTTACAATTCCTGAAAGATTCATAAAAATTGATTCATAAATAAAAAAAGAGAAAAAATGGTTTTAATAAATTTTGGGAAAAAGTACAATTTTGCGCAAAAACGTGCGTGTGGTCCTAGGCGTATATCTCATACATTTACATGCGGTCTTTAAGGTGTTAACATAGAATTCAATTTCATTTATGCTTAAGATAATTGTTGAAGAAAGTGTCTTTTTTCCAATTTCCTATGTATATTGAGTATTATCAGTATAGTTTGATCTCAACACCATCCATGCTGTTAGTCCAACAGGAACTTAGTCCTGATCATAATTACTCTATTTATGTATTATCGGTATGGTGACTTTATGATTGATTACACTAAGGTAAAATATCTCTGTTTTATTCTTTGGGCACTTCTATTTTTTCTAAAAACTTGGTCCATAAAAATTTTCCTGCCATCAAAGAGGCATGATTTTTGTTCTTATTATGGATCATTAATTTAGTGTAACATAAATTCTTGTTTTATCTTACAATTATATAATGGAAAACTAATCGACATTAATCAGTATTGAAATTATTTTATGATAAGAATGTATGGATGTGGATGAGACGAAAGAAGTTTGGCTCTCTGTTCTCTATGCCTACCCAAACAAGTTAATAGCGTGATATGTATGGCATCAGTTTTTATTTTCAGAATGCATTATTTTAGTAAGAATCCATATTTCTATGTTTATAAGAATGTATCAAAGTGTCATATTAAATTATTTTGTTGTGCTTAAATCAAGGGCTTAAGACATAAATGTAGTGTATATATATTTGTTGAATATAAAAGGAGTTGTAGAGGCAGACCAAAGAATGTACGGTTGATCAAACTATGCTTTCCTTGGTCTTCCTCGACCACGTTTGCCACTTTTGCACTGTATATTTGTTTTAATATTCTTTCTTCATTCATTCGTTCTACATTTCTATACAATCTCTTAAGTGCTCTTCTTCATCTTACTCAACGCATGAATTATATTTTGAAAGGAGGGGATGTAAAAAGTCATAGAAATTATAGGAGTTATATGAGTGTGATGTTATATATGTATATGTTTTATTAGGACTGTTTTGAGAACTGTAACCTATGCTCATATAGAGAGAATAACCATATTTAAATATGATGACAAGCCTTCTTGCTCAACTCGTCTAATTATCAAACTACATGTTTTATTTTTACTTTTGTGCTTCACTGTATAGCTACAATCTGACTAGTTTATTTCCAGGTAGGGATCTCTTTAGAACAACCTATCTTTATACTGATTGTAAATTTGCAGGTGTCAGTAGCATCGACAGAGCAGGCAGCATCCGCTGACAACTTATCAGCCAAGCAGGCTGCCGAAGCCATCGCTGATGCAGCCCTGCCGCACCCCCCGCCTCACACCGTTGACCTCTCCACCATCAATAACTCCACACATCACATTAATACTGGTAATATATTTCAAATATTTCTCACATTGTATTTGTCTAAGTATAATAATTTCAAAATAATAAGTAAAGAACCGAGACAAATCCGACATAAATTCTGAAAGTGTAACTGCAGCTCTGTGGTCTATTTTAATTAATTTTGTTTTTTTTTATAAATGAATACTTTTTACTGTATTAACGTATTTCTAAATAAGTGATAAATATATTTTTTTATTTGTTTGTTTGATATATTTTATTTACAGTTATTAAGTTTTATTCTTAGTTGAAAGTTTAGTTTCCTTAAAACATTATTGAAATTGTTAACTGGAATGCATTTGGATGTTTTAGAAAATGATTGTATATGGTTGTCCATCTAAGTGTCCTGGTTTTAAATGTAGAAAATCTAGTTGAATTGAGGTATTTCCAAAAATGGAATACCTCAATTCAACTAGATAAATTATGAAAAAAACATTATTTAGAAATGTTAAATATTGAAAAGCTATACATCTTTATAGGTACTCAACTATACAAGCAAACACTTTTTCCCCCACAGTAACAAATATATTACAAGATTATCTGAAGTTATATTATATTTTCTTCAAAACTTAAATGGGCCTAAAATTTATTTTTCATTACTTTAGATTTGGCCACAATAGTGGAATCTCTCACTCTGGGTGAAGCCTTGGAAGGTGGAGCTCGCCCACCCGCGCCGCCACCCCTCGCAGCCACCACCATTACTGACATCACCAAGCCCTACCCAGCTAAAGATCCACATACTTCCCTTAATGTTGATGTAAGTTCTTTTTTATGTTAAATTCCTTTTCTGTTTACAATTTGATTTATTTATTTAACTGGAGCTCATTTTGAGGAGTCTTATGAAACTTACATAACTAGCATTTGGGCAATTTTCAACAGAAGATCAAATAATTATATTGTGTAAAACAGTTTGTATACAAAGTGCTGAATAATTTCTTTTAAAATCGGGGTGCTTTAAAAATGTACATATTTAAAGTTTTAAAAAAATAGTAAAAAGGTGAAAATAGACATTGTTACATCTCCTTACAAATCCTTCCATTATTGTTAGGCCACTCTAGACTCTCTTGTTTTTTTAATTTATCTAAAGAAATAGAACGATAATGGACGTTTTGAACACCCATTTAAAATTTACATGCCTGTAGACATTTTCAGCACTGAATATGTTAAACTAGCAAAAAAATATTTCAAATATTATATTGGACGCGGTAAGTAATACACATCGGGCTTAAGAAAGAGACTGTCGGCTATAATCGACTAACTTCGACTTTGTAGAGCATCGTCTCTGTCATTCGTACACATGTTCCATCGCGAGACTGTTAGCGCATCGTGCGACAGAGACGATGCTCTACAAAGTCGAAGTTAGTCGATTATAGCCGACAGTCTCTTTCTTAACCGTTAGAATGCTACGCGGCGCAAAAGCGCTGCGATAGTTTGTATCGAAAATTGCGACGCAGCGCAAAAACGCTGCGAGTTTCAGTGTGTTTTTGGTGCTCCTTGGGAGTGGACGTACTCTAACCTCGCGCGTAATTTGTAACGAGAGTGCATTCTTATACATTTAAAAATAACTTTTTACCGTTTTTTTATATTATTTAAGTAGGAGAAGCCAAATACATAGCACATGAAAATGTTTTGATGTGTTCATTCAGAGACAAAAAGTCCAAACCAAACCCAGTCATATTGATTTCATCCAATGCAGATACAAATAGTGTGACGATCAAGAAAAAGAAAGGGAATTTTGAATACGAAAAGGTGAAACCAAGCATGATTGATGACTACAACATGGGAGGTGTGGACGAATCTGACAAAATGTTGTACGTGTATTTGGACGAGCGAAGAACCCTAAAATATTGGAAAAAAGTAGTATTCAACATATTTGGAAGAAGTGCTCAACTCTTATATTTTGTATGTTTCCAACACTACTGAAAAAAAATGACCCGGCTCCAATTCACATCGAAAATTATTGAGGATATCGAAAAGGAGTGGATGAATCATAAAAATAGCGTGTCAACACAACCATCTTCATCAAACAAAAAAATTGCGCTGGAAAAATTACCGGGACGTAACTTACGCCAGTGCGCGGTGTGTGGCAACAGAGGGAGTGGGATAAAGCGATCCCGCCTTATTTGCGTTCGCTGTAGGAAAGGCTTACACGCTATTTGTGCGGCAAAACATAATTGTTGAGCTATTTTTTTTATATTTTTTATTTTCAAAAAGAAATAAAATACAATAATATTGATATTTTATGTTTATTTTTTCATATTCATATCAATAAACATTTTTTCTTTATAATGCAAAAAGAATTATGAAAATTGATTGATATTTGTCTAAATTAGTGTTTTATTTGACACCATTATTTTTTCCTCTAAATTAATCAATATATGTATAGCAATTTTCATACATTTTTGCAAAAATTGCTTAGCACTAAAACGGTTAAGCCCGGTATGTATTACTTACTGCCGGGTACTGTACCTGATATACAAAATATATTTTTACTGCACTGATATATAATTAAATAAGAATTTTACTAATTAGTTAATTACTAATATTTCTTATTTTCTGAATGAAATATTACTCAATAAAAATTAATGTATATATTGTTGCGTACATACTTCTGTCAAACATTATTTTATCTGTACATGACAAATCTTTAAAAATATTAAATTATTTTTATTATGATAAAATGTTTATTGTTGTAAATGTTTTTTACTTGTAATTATTTATTCAATTATATTTATTATGACCATTCAAAATAAATGCATGATATTTGTAGTGCTAACAATATAAATTTGAAATGGGAATATTTATCCAAAATTAAATAAGTACATTTTCTCAACATTGTGCTATTTGCAGCCATATTTTGAATATGATGGTTTTGACATCCTCCCTGCCTGTGTAAAGATGTGGAGGATATAAAAAATTTGATAAAAAGTTGTCTCAATTGCGAATATCTGAGACCTTTACTCTATTTTAGGGCAGAGTATGGAACTGTCAATGGTTACGAAACAGATGTAATCTTTTTGTGTTCTTAAATTGGATCATAATATGAGTATTTGTATTATACATTTCTTATATTACAAATAAGGCAGGCAGCATTTGCAAGCTGAGGCCTCGTTTAACTCGTCCAGTGCTGAGAACACGCGTGGCGTGTCCATGTGAACATCTGCTTCATGCTCAGAACACGCGCGGCGTGTCCATGCCTAAATATTGTTAGTATATTACATCAGCATATGATATTCGTCATTACTTCGAAAGATTCTGTCGCATTCGGGCGTTTGCGCATGTGCAATGCATTGTAAAGTTGAGGTTACACCCGCAGTTGTAAATAATATTTTTTCTAGTTCTTATTCCGTTTGTTTTCATTGTGAGACTTGATAATAAAAATAATTGGACTATTTCTCTAGCGCTGTTTTGTGAAAAGGTCACTCACTGCAAGGGATATTTTGTTTATGTTTTCTAGTTATTTTCAATTTTGAATGAGTGACATAGTGAATTGTGAGCAAAAATAAGTGCCTTTTGAAAAATATATTATAGTAATTGGTGTATACATAGTGATATTTAGTATCATATAAGTTTCCTTTTTGATTTTACGAAAAAAAATACGTTTACCTTGAAAAATGGATCGCCCATCCAGCTCTAAAAGACAAAAGATTGAGGATGATATGGATGATTCATTTAGTGACGTTAGTGATGAGGAATTCACCATCATCGAGGACGATTCTGAATTTGAGCCAGATATTGAAAATGATGACAATATTCAAATACAAACTGTTTCACAAACATTTAGAACACCAGATGTTAGCTCTACGCAATGGTCGAATATAAAAAAACAAACAGCCTCTATACCATTTTCAAAAATACCCGGGTTGAAAATTGAGATGTCAAGTAAAGAACCAATAGATTATTTTGATTTGATTTTCAATGAAGATTTGTACAATCTTGTGACAACCCAAACTAATTTGTATGCTGTTGAAGTATTGTCGAAATCAGAAGGTGATACAAGCAGAATCACGCGATGGAAAAATGTCACTAAAGACGAAATGAGGGTGTGGCTGGGTTTACTACTACACACCGGAACAATATGTTTGAACCGGTTGAGTGACTACTGGAATACGGACTACCTATTCAATTTACCGGCATTTTCACAATTCATGTCAAGAGATAGATTTTTACTCATCTTACGGGCACTTCATTTTAACAATAATGAAGATCTGTCGAGCTTGGCAAAAGTCAGGGCATTGATTGATTTTTTCAATGGAAGGATGGAAGTAATTTATGATCCACACAGACAACTATCGATAGATGAATCATTGGTTCTTTGGAGAGGCCGATTGATTTTTCACCAATATATAAAAGGCAAAAAGGCCAAGTATGGTATAAAACTTTACATGTTAGGGGAATCAAGTGGATTGGCCGTGAAAATAATTGCATATGGTGGATCATCAGATGAAGAGTTAGGTGGCAAAGGCCACACTAATAAAGTCGTTCAGAAATTGCTAGAGGGGAAGACGGGAGCCGGATATTCAGTTTACATGGATAATTTCTATAATAGCGTTCCTCTTACAAAAAATTTATTGAACCAAAACACATATGTCACAGGAACACTACGAGCAAATAGAAAAGAAAACCCGATCGATGTTATAAATAAAAAACTAAAGAAAGGAGAAAGTGTGAGTCAGTACACAGAAAATGGTATATGTGTTACCAAATGGAAAGACCGCCGAGAAGTCTTTATGATTTCTTCTGAATTTGATGGGGAGCTGTCTGATAGTAAAAACCGACATGGTCAAGTGGTCACCAAACCAAATATGGTAATAAATTACAGCAATCATATGGGTGGTATAGACTATCATGACCAGATGTTAGCTTACTACCCATGCAAAAGGAAAACATTACGTTGGTACAAAAAGTTGGCCATTCATCTATTCCAGACGATGTTATTAAATTCTTGGCATTTATACAATGCAGACAATTCACAGAAAATGCCGTTGTATGATTTCAGGCTATTTATAATCAAAAAATTACTAGATCCACCTCCATCATCAATTCCGAGACAAACAGTACAATCAAAAACCAAGATACATCTGCCGAAGTTTTGTGAAAAAGACACTGATAATAAAATCAAAAGACGCAGATGTAGGCAATGCTGGGATACAGCTAAGAAAAGAAATGCTTCATTATTCTTTTGTCCAGATTGCCCCACACAACCTGGTCTTTGTTTGGATTCTTGTTTCCAACTTTACCACAAATATTAAATTATTTTAAAAAAATTATTGTGTACACCTAATTAGTAAGTATATTTTTCTGTTAGTTTTTATAAAATATTGTTTTTTTTTTGTAATATAATGTTGTTCGAAAGATGTCATAAAAACCTCCATTCAATACCATTACGGTATGCGTCAAAATACCGACATCACTCTTATCACACAAAAAAGTCACTCAAGTACGTTTGATAAAAATAAAAAAAGTCTGGGTATCTCATTTTGCGCCGAATTACCAATGGACAAAATAAAAATAACATAAAAATAAACACATTTGAAAAAGGATAAAAAAATATTTGCTTGAAAATTTTTAATTTATTTGAGAATATTTTTTACATGTGTAACCCCACCTTTACAGCATGGCCTTCGCTCTGATTCGTCGATCAAATTTTTGAACCGGTGTAAAAGGGGACGATGTATAAATGATATATATAAACAAATTCTATATTTATGAATATATATTTTCTTAAATGTAAAATTTGTTTTACTTCCGTGAAAATATCACGGGCTGCAATTATTCAAATATATTGCGCACTGATCGGCTGTCATGCAAATTGTCTCAGCATTGAAAGAGTTAAGTAATAAAAGTATAAAATAATTTAATTAATTAATTTTAGAGGAACCTTTTGTAAATGATATTTTGTATACAGGTGACCTCCGTGATCTAGTTGGTAAGATGCCTGTCTTATAATCTGGTACTTGTGGGTTCCATTCCCAATTTTTTTACAGAACATTCCAGTCTGATTTTCTTTTAAGGCATCTCTGACCTGTTTTGTTAGTTGGAAATGATTGTCGCATGGTAATGAACCCATCAGGTTGTGCTGTCTATAATGAAAGTGAATACAATATTAGATATTATTAAAAATAACCTGAAATTACCTTCAAAGCTTTGTTGCCTTTTAGAACCCTGATAATTTTAACCGTCTTATTTTTTTAAGAGAAATTTTATATTTAAAGTGTATTTCATTTATCAATAGCTGAAAAAAGTTTAGTTTTCATTTAAAGAACATTAATATATTTGTAAAATATTATGTAATAGATTTTGCTGTTAATTACTCCATATGTTCAAAAATTTGTCCAACTGAAATTCTCAGTGGAATTATGTTTTGAACAATGGAACTGTGCCAATTTATCATTCGGTAAAACTTCACATTTTAATAAAGATATAGTAAAAGTTCGATATTCATTATATATATATATATATATATATATATATTTTTTTAAATACATCATTTAACTTAATGCATGATATGGGTTCTTTAATGTTTGACCTAATTTATTTCTCATTTGCAAAATTTGTATAATCCTAACACTACTTCTTAAGGACCACAATCAAGTCATGTTTCTAAACAACCATTCGATAAGTTAAAACAGACAAAAAGCTTGGACAGTCGATTTCCTACTCAATTTAGCTTAAGTAAAATAGATTTATAGGAGGCTCCTGTGGTTTTGAAACCATTTTTTTTGCAAATAAAATATTATTTGTAGATATCAGAGAAAGCATCTACAGGAGAAGCTGTCCGCAACAATACTAACAGCCTTCTCTCCGGAGAACTCTCTGGAGCCTTGCTTGTTAACCTGAGACCAACACCACAGTTGCACATATCGGTAATAACCATCATCAATGCATTCATGTTTCATTTGTGAATCCATACTTTGAGTTATCTAAATGTTTTATTCTTTCAAAATATTTCCCTATATTCCTTATTCTTGTGGAGAAAAACTAGTGAATACCTATATTTGTGACAGTGGGGCTTCTTCAGATGAAATGCATATTAAAATAAGAATAATTATGACCAAAGTCATAGATATCCTTATGCACCCTGAATAGTAAATATTTGACAACCTCTGTGGTAAGATACGAGTCTGTCGACCAGGAGGTTGCGGATTTGATTTGAGTCATGGTTTTCACTTCAGGCCTCATAAACATTTTTCTACATGTACTGTATACAAAGAAAGAGTTATCTATGATTCGCTTGGACGCTGTTATAGCTGCCAAACGTGATTTGTTTAATAATAGTGGAGTCCTGAGTTAGAGCGCCTTTGAGGAGAGTTTGCTTATTAAATGGCACTATATAAAATCATCCTTTGAATGAATGAATAAGTGAGATAATATGCCTATGTCATTCAAGGGGACACAGCGAGCGGTACAGCAGCGAGTTGGAATCTATGACTTTCAACATGGATGTCCAGCTTGTTAACGTGAAACCATGCACCTCATCATAGAAATTTATTTATAAATTCTTTTTTAATTTCCTTAAAACTCAACTATTTTCAGAAAGTTATTGGCATCTCTTAATAAGCTAACTAAAAATGTCAATACTGTTATCTTTGGATGAATATATGACGTTTTTGTGATTTATTTTGTGACCAGCTCAGACAACAGAAACACAAAAAGTTTGTTAAGTGCATTATTATACTATAAATAATTTTGTATTAATAAGGGCCCAAGGATTGTTTTTTAAGAATAAATATATCGAGTCATTTATTTGTTTGAATAACTCAGATCTCACTTTGTGGAAGTCTGTAATTAATATAAAATTAAAACACTGTTATTTATGAAAATAAAACCATTAACAACACATAAATATAATGAAATAAATACTCACCTGATGGTGACACAGTAAGTAGTAAAATGCAGTGTGATATGCAAAAAAATATAAAACAAAGTGACAGTATTTTAATTTTATATTATTGGGTGTACAAATTAGTTGGGTCCATTTTTTTGTGTTCAAAAATGCATTTATTTCTAAACAAAATTAATGAACAGATCAATTAAAGTATTGTCCATCGCTGGCTACTACTTTTTCCCATCTCTCTGGCAATTTTCGAATTCCATCTCGAAAAAATGACTCGTCTTTTGAGGCGATCCAAGTTTGGAGCCAATTTTCGGTTTCTACGAAAGAAGTGAACCGGTGACCTGCCAAATCGTGCTGCATCCTTCGGAACAACCAGTAATCAGAAGGAGCAATGTCCAGGGAATACAGCGGGTGCGGTAAAACATCCCATTTGAGCGTTTCAAAATATTTTTTTACGACTTTTGCGACATGAGGCCGAGCGTTCTCATGAAGAAGAATAACTTTATCATGTCTTTGCTCATATTCCGGCCGTTTTTCTCGCAATGCACGGCTCAAACGAATTAATTGTAGCTGATACCGATCGTCCGTAATGGAATCACCAGGTTTCAGCACCTTATAGTAATGGGCTCAGATAACGCCCCTTTGGTCCCACCAGATACAGAGCATGATCTTCGAACCATGTATGTTCAGTTTTGGTGTTGATGTTGAGGTCGATGGCAACAATTGACCGGGCTCAGCGTAGTAATTTTTCTTCTTGGGGTTGTCATAGAATATCTACTTCTCATCTCCAGTTACAATTCGATGCAAAAAACCTTTTCTTTGTTGCCTTTGAATCAGCTGCTCGCAAGTGAAAAATCGCCTTTCAACGTCTCTCGGTTTCAGTTCATAAGGCACCCAATTTCCTTGTTTTTTAATCATTCCCATGGCTCTCAATCGTACGGAAACGGCTAGTTGAGTCAATCCCAATGATTCTGCAAGCTCCTCTTGCGTTTGACTCTGATCTTCTTCGAGTAATGCCTCTGATTCTTTGTCCTCGAATTTTTTTGGCTGCACAGAGCGAGGCTTGTCTTCGACGCTGAAATCTCCATCCTTGAAACGTTGAAACCATTCCCTACATGATTTATCAGTTGGAGCAGCGTCACCATAAACTTCGACAAGCATTTGATGGGCTTCAGCTGCATTTTTCTTCCAATTAAAGCAGAAAATTAAAACCTCTGGCAAATGCTGCTTGGTTAACACAAAATTCGACATTTTCAACACTGGACAAAACAAGGTTTTTGCATGAAACTCAAAGTGATATATAAACTGAATATTATCGGCAGATGTCTAACCTCTCTGAAACCGCCAAAATCGGCTGTCAATATGAACCATTCATAACAGCCAGAGCCATCTTTTGGAAACGGACTGATCTGATTTGTACTCCTAATAATATCAAGTTATATTTACTATTATATTCCACAAACTAATCTACTGTTCGTCCAGCGCAAGTTTTAATCAAATAACTTCTACACTAAGGTTCAGCGTGTTGACCATATGACCTTAGTATCTATTTCTTAAGCGCTTTTTTTTTTGAAATGTCTATTTCTGTAATAATTACATTATGTAGGATTTTTTCTAAACATTAGAAAGTTCAATAAATGGAAAACAGCTTAAAAACCTTAACAAATGGTTTAAATAAACTCTTTGAAACCTTAAAAATGTTCACTTTGATTAACTTTTTGTCTGTTTCTAGTGTGATAGTCAAATGGGCTCAGAATGCTGTGATAAAAAGGACTCTCCAAGGTCTTCTGGTGCGAGCACAATGAGTGCTAGTGAACCCAACCTAACTGGCGGAGGAGGCGGAGGATGTGGCACAGGGGGTGGGGCCACTGGAGGGGGAGGAACTGGTGCAGAACCTCACGGGTTGTTGGAGACTTTTACCGCTATGACCAGAAGAAGGTCTCCTGCTCAACCACCGCAACAGCAGCAAAATTCAAACAATACTGCTTCACATCTCTTCCCCAAGTATGTTGACATGTCTTAATTTATTTTTAAAGATCTATCTAAAATATTTAATAATGTATATTTTTAAAGAGCATTTTAGAATTAATATAAGGCTATTCAGCACATATGCAACACAAATCCTCTAATTTATTCTGAAATGGCTAATTATTGTCACTGTGAAAACCATAAATTTTCTATCGACGATGCCAAATTCTTACATATCAGTAGTAATGGAAATAAATTGGACATATTAGAGGCCCTAGAAATTTCTAAGTCAGTGCATCGAGGTGAACATGTGGAAAACACATATATCCCAAGAATCTCTCCGCTGCTCGCCGAGATTGTCCCATGCCTCCCTCAATCCGCAGTCCCCAACCCGAATGTTTACCGTTAAAAGCGTGTATCTCGGTACGAGTTCGAACATAATTCAGTCTTGTTTGTGCTCCCCTGATGATGACATGAAAGCCTTGAAATCGGTAGGGTTATACCGTTACAAAAAGTGGAATAAACAGTGTTTGATAAAACAAATTACAATGTCTTTAAACCTCCACAACAAAATATGAATGACATTCTTTTTACCAAATTTAACTATCAAATACAGATTTCAGTCCATCGATCCATATACTTGATTACAAAGATACATACCACTACGCCATTTCCCTTTTGGGGTAGGTAGAGAGGATAGTGTCTGCCTTTTCTATCATGACAGTGACTTTTCTATCATGAGGAATATTTTTATATATTTTATTGGCTTAATATATTGACACATAAAGAATATGGGTATGCTTTTTCAATGTTAAAAAAAAAACAAATAAAATGTCAATTGTATCCATTTTGCATAGTCCATTTATAGAGTTGTTTTTAATAAAAATGAGAATTGCACACTTGCTTAATTTAAAACCAACTAACAGTAAGGTAGTATCCTTGATCAAAAAGTTTTAGGACTTTATTCATAAAATCGAAAATACAAGTTTATTCATCAAAATCGATATGGTCCCCATCAACTACAACGCACTTACGCCAGCGCTTGATCCAATCCTCGAAACACCGCTGGTACTCAATTTTCGGTTTGTTCATCAGAGCCGTCTTCAATTTTTTCATGACATCCTCTCGGGTGCTGTAACGCGTTCCGCGAAGCGGTTTTTTAAGTCGGTTGAACAGAAAAAAGTCGCAGGGAGCCAGATCAGGTAAATTCAAAGGCTGCTGGATAGTAGTCTTGTGGTTTTTAGTAAAAAACTCATGGAAATCATGTCTTTCGCAATTTCAACACGGTCTTTTTTTTGCATGAAATTGATGTCTTTCAGCACCAGTTTTGCAGCGACACGTCTGAGGCCCAAATCACTAACCAAAATGTCTTGAGCGGATCCATAAGCGATGTTCAAGTCCTCTGCCAGCTCTCTGATGGTCAATTTGCGGTTTTCGGCTAACATTTCTTTGGTTTTATCGATGTTTTCATCGGTTTTCGACTGCCACTGCGTTCATCATCCTCGACCGACTCACGACCACTTCTGAAGCGTTCGTGCCACCAAAAAACACTTCTCCAACATTTCCAAGGTCTGCGGACCGTTAAATCCGTTTTTCACACAAAATTTAATGCAAACTCGTTGATGCCATTTTCAAATCCTTTAAATAATTTCTATAGGGGCTCCACTTGTGTGTCAAGCCTGGTGCGATTAGCATTATCAACCAACTTCCCTGGTGGACTCCTGTCGGCAGCGCAGAGCTACCCTAGCTTGTCCTCAGGACCTCCGGCTGGTGCAACTCAGGGTTCAGGGGTGCCTCCTGCTCCTGGCTGTCTTGGGCAAGGACTCACTATGAGCCTCACTTCGACCAGCAGTGACAGTGAACAGGTCAGACATTTAACTATTATTAATAAAAGTCATAATTGGAACGATAATTTGTAATTTTTATATTTTACCATTTTCTAAATCTCAAAAGTGACTTTTCTTAATAAATTCTAAAATCATATTTTGTAATGTTTTTTTTGCCTAAAAGTACATATAATTCCCATTAAGTCATAATTATTCTATATACATAGTGAGGTCTATTTAATGGAATTTTAATCAATATTGAATAACTTATAGCTTTCGCAAATTATCTTTTAAAGATAAACCTCGAATAACATGTACGTAAACATTTTTAAACTGTATAAGTTTTTACTAGTGACTAGTTTAAACTTTTTATTTATTTCAAGTTTTCATTATTTCTCGAAACGTGGGAATAAGATTTTTCCATTGCAGGTTTCACTGGAAGATTTCTTGGAGTCGTGCCGCGCTCCGGCACTGCTGGCGGAGTTGGATGATGATGATGAGGGAGATGACGCCATGGATGATAATAATGAAGATGACCCACATTTTCAGGAGGTCCATCCATTGGTTTGAACATTTTATTATCTATGAGTTACGTGTTGTGGATTTTGTGTACTTGGATAATAGATAGTAACACATCGATCAATAAGTCCCGGGACTAACTACTAAAAAAACATTGCCAAAGTTCTTCTTTATTCATCAACATAGTCTCCTTCAAGAGCGATACATTCATTCCAACACTTTCCTAACTTTTCTATACCAGCCGTGTAGAACGATTTATCTTTGGTTTCAAAATAGGCGTTAGTTTCGGCAATCACTTCTTCATTGGAGCCAAATCTCTTTCCCTGGAGCATCTTTTTGAGGTCTGCGAACAGCCAATAGTCGCTGGGGGCCAAATCTGGAGAATACGGTGGGTGTTGAAGCAATTCGAAGTTCAACTCATTCAATTTGGCCATTGTTACCATCGACTTGTGATACGGTGCATTGTCCTGATGAAAGAGAACTTTTTTCTTCATATGGGGCCGTTTTTTTGGCATTCAAACACTACCAAATGATATCTTCAGGATGTCAGCTATCTCACGAAACTTTACTTTGCGATTTTCCAGCACGATTTTGAGTTTTTTTTTTATGTTTTCTGGCGTAATAGCCTCATTTGGATGACCAGAGCGTTTTGCATCATTTGTGTCTATACGACCGCGTTTGAAATCAGCATACCACCGACAAATGGTTGTTTTCGACGGAGCAGAGCCCGGATAACACTTTTCAAGCCATCGCTGAGTTTGAACGGTATTTTCCCCCCTTAAAAAGCAATGTTTTATCAACACACGAAATTCGGTTTTTCCCATTGTTTTGAAAATAGCAAAAGTAGCGTCACTTAAACCACTGTAACTCAATGACACAATGTCGGAATGCCATGAAAGTTTGACACGTAATCTCTAAAGGTTGGTACTAACTGAGAATGGTATGGATTTGTTATTAGAGGCGCCATCTGTTGGTTAGTCCCGGGACATATTGATCGATGTGTTACATGACTACACATTCCAGAAAAAAATTTAAAGGCAAATTTTTTAATAAAAATATATGTTTAAATTTTTTAAATAATTATTTGAATCATCAATTAACTCGTATACCGTTACCCTATTCTCACTTGATGATTCACATATTTAAAAAAAACAGATTTACCAATTATGGTGAAGAAATACTATATTTCGTGAAATCACTTTTTTACACAGTAAAATAAATTAAATGCTGATGATAGTGATGTATTGTCACGAAAGATTGCAATATCGTCAGACCTATGAGTTACATTTCGATTGAGTCATTGAAACAGTTATGGTTATTTGAAATATCTTGACTAGACAAAAAAAAGTAGAAAAAATTTATTTTTTGTGCAATGTAATCAATTTGGACTAATTAAGCTACAATAAACTCAAATGTTGCAATGTCAAATTCATTTAAAATTTTTGTACAGCTTTTATATTACTTTTCAAGTTTCAATTAATAAATTCACTTACTTGTGAATTATTTATTGACCACTGAAGAGTTTCGTGGCCTAGGTGGTAAAACAGGTTCTAGTCTTGTTCAGTTTGTCAACTTTTCTTACCTCTGACATGTGGCAGTACAGATATCCCTCGCTTTTTTCAATCAACTTGAAAAATGCGTAAAGTGAATTGATTTGTATCTGGGTTAGATAGGGATTGATCTAAATAAAAAAAGTACTCTAAATGGAATGGTAAAAAACTATTATTATTTTAATTTTAATTAGAAGGTCTACATAGCTTATTCCTTTTTATCATGTAATTATTCAACTGGGTCTGTTGGATCTAGCACATTTTCCTAATATATTGAGCTCTGGATCGGTGGGTAGATCATTTTCAGATTATTTTTCAAAAAAATTGTCATGATTAAGTTGACAAGTAACAATTTTTCCTTTCTTATTTCAAGCTAAGAACTACATTGCTCGCAGGGTGATTGCGAAATTCGAATCAACTTTTTATAATTTAAACTAGGTTATAGCGAAATTGTGTAAACTGAGATCATGTATAATGAGAAATAACTGTATTACCAACATGTACAATGATAGAAGAGTTGGTGTGTTAACTCCAGTGGTTCCTAAAACAATATTGTCTTTCAGCCATGCCCTTCAAAATGTCTACATCACCAATGTGGATATGTTAATGAATATCATACAAATAAATTAATCAATGTGAGGACCTCGTGGTAACGCACCGGACTTTCTTTAGGAAGGTCACCAGTTTGAACCCCACGCTGGGCTTCTCCCCTTAAATGACACAATTCTGGGGTATAAGGATACATATGACTTCGTTAAATATTAACATTTTATTATAGTATGTGTATATTTTAAATTAAAATTTCACTTCTAATTAAATATATAGTACATACTTGTGTTCAATGATTACATTCCGATCACTGAATTAAATACAATGGTATCGGCAAATGCGAGCAACTTTACTATATTTGCAGGCAATGGTGTCACGCAATCTGCTCTCTCTGATGGAGGAGGAAGCCTTGGAAGCTGCCATGCGTGCTGGGGGAGGATCATGCGGAGCCAAGAGGCGCTCTTGGGATGATGACTTTGTGCTAAAGAGGCAATTCTCAGCCCTGATACCAGCTTTTGATCCCAGACCAGGCAGGACCAATGTTAATCAGACTACAGGTAATTAATTTGTTTAGTCTTTGTATAATAAGTTATCCTAGAGGCTAAATGAAAAAATGTGAGGAATTTACAAGATTCTTTATAATTTGGCATATCCTGTGGTTTGGCGTATAAAACACTCTGAAAAACTTTATCCAACTGATACAATGAACCGTGAAAGCCTCAACATATTTGGCTTATCCCTGTTATGTATTTATGTTTTTTAATTATATTTTTCGTATTCCTCTATTTAACAAAATATTTACTGATTATCATTTACATTATCTTAATTTTTAGATCTGGAAGTTCCAGCACCAGGGACAGAAAGTACAACTTCAGAGAACCGTAACAATACTGTAGCAGATAGCTCGAGTAGTCAGAACACTCGCGGTCTCCAATTGTGGCTGGGCCCCACTCCATCAAACAATACGGGGGCAACATCCGGTGGAGTGCCGCCCCTGCCTCTGTGGCACCACCCCGAATGGACCATATTTAGAGCTGTCCAAGCATTGCAAACTGTGCAGGCAGCTGCTACAAACACCTCCAGGCAGGACAAACACAAAAGACTTTTTGATAACACTTACTCGTGAGTTATTATATATTTTTTTATTTTACACAAGTAAAAAGAGAGAACAAAATTTTAAAAATATTTTTACTTTATGAGGTAATTAAAAAGTTTGTGAGTAAAATACCCTTACTAAAAATTAGTTTATTTTTTGTCATTTCAGTTTTATGCAGCATTTTATTTTATTTTACATTTGATACAAGTTCAACTCAATTACATCAAATAAATTGCATAGTACAAGAAAAAAGATAAAATAATAACAGGAACAATAATACTCATGCTTTTGTAAAGTGGCTCAGTTATGCCTACAAAGCTTATTAACACAATGTATGTGGGTGTTTTGTTATGTAAACTACCGCCAAAAATATGCGATTTAACTTCTGAACTATTGCATATTTTTAAATAAAACTTTGATTTTCTTATTTTACGTTGTATCCATCATCACTTTTACTATGTAAAAGAACATTATTTTTCATAAAAAATATAACATTCAGGGTTAAAATCACAATTTTGAAAAAAAATTGACAATTATTGGGTGTAAAAATTAGTTCGGTCCGTTTTTTGTGTTCAAAAATGCATTTATTTCTAAACATAATGAATGAACAGATCAATCAAAGTATTGCCCATCGCTGGCTACTACTTTTTCCCATCTCTCAGGCAATTTTCGAATTCCATCTTGAAAAAAATGACTTGTCTTTTGAGGCGATCCAAGTTTGTAGCCAATTTTCGGTTTCTACGAAAGAAGTGAACCGGTGACCTGCCAAATCGTGCTACATCCTTCGGAACAACCAGTAATCGGAAGGAGCAATGTCCGGGGAATACAGCGGGTGCGGTAAAACATCCCATTTGAGCGTTTCCAAATATTTTTTTACGACTTTTGTGACATGAGGCCGAGCGTTGTCATGAAGAAGAATAACTTTATCATGTCTTTGTTCGTATTCCGGCCGTTTTTCTCGCAATGCACAGCTCAAACGAATTAATTGTAGCCGATACCGATCGCCCGTAATGGAATCGCCAGGTTTCAGCACCTCATAGTAAACAACACCCCTTTGGTCCCACCAGATACAGAGAATGATTTTCGAACCATGTATGTTCGGTTTTGGTGTTGATGTTGAGGTCGATTACAACGATTGACCGGGCTTAGCGTAGAATTTTTTCTTCTTGGGGTTGTCATAGAATATCCACTTCTCATCTTCAGTTACAATCCGATGCAAAAAACCTTTTCTTTGTTGCCTTTGAATCAGCTGCTCACAAGTGAAAAATCGCCTTTCAACGTCTCTCGGTTTCAGTTCATAAGGCACCCAATTTCCTTGTTTTTTTGGCTGTCCAGAGCGAGGCTTGTCTTCGACGCTGAAATCTCCATCCTTGAAACGTCGAAACCATTCCCTACATGATTTATCAGTTGGAGCAGCGTCACCATAAATGTCGGCAAACATTCGATGGGCTTCAGCTGCACTTTTCTTCCAATTAAAGCAGAAAATTAAAACCTCCCGCAAATGCTGCTTGGTTAACACAAAATTCGACATTTTCAACACTGTACAAAACAAGGGTTTTGCATGAAACTCAAAGCGATATAAACTGAATATTATCGGCAGATGTCTAACCTCTCTGAAACCGCCAAAATCGGCTGTCACTATGAACCATTCATAACAGCCAGAGCCATCTTTTGGAAACGGACCGAACTAATTTGTACTCCCAATATATTGAATGTGTTTACTCATATTCTATTCACAACACAATAATCAAAATGTTGTAAAATACAATGTAATAAACACTTGTATTGTTTTCAAGTATGATAACGTTCGAAACATTTGCTCTTATGTAATGTTACACCACATCATTTACACATAAAACGAGTTTCGCTGCATAGTTTGTGGGCCGCACACACTCGACATCGCCTCTGCGCATCCTTTTTACCACTGCTTACAATCTTTTCCAGTGTATGTTTTGTCTTGTTCATAGAGTCTTCCTGGAGGATCAGATTTTGATATATTCTTCCCGATATTCAATGTTCATGGTGATTGTTTCAGGTCTTGAATATCATCGAATGAAATCTGATTAGTTACCCGGTGCACTGCGACATCCCGTAAAATTAATTTGTATTTTATGTTTCTTTCTTTTACAGATTTGTTAATATTGAATGCATTAAAGAATGCACAGTTTATCGGGCACATGGCACATTCTCTTTGTACATTTAGTCATTTTTCGTAATATGGAATAATATGAAAGATATTTATCTGCCCGGTAAATGCCTTTCATATATTTATTGTAATCTGTTAAAGCGTTGGGTTTTATTATTTTATCACGAGTTTTCCTATTGAAGTTATGACTTTCTTGCATTTCTGCCAAATGTATGGTAGAAGTCAAAGAAATATCTTTTTTCGATTGCCAGACTTGTTGAACATCTTTTTTCCTTTAAAGATTGCTTTCCCCCTAATTCAGTTTTGTCATTTTCCGGCAATCAGTTAATCCCCTGTTTTTACGAATCGTACCATAAATACGTATTTTATTTTGTAAAAGTTCTTCACTATTTTCCACATTGTTATAATTGTCCATATAGAGAGGCGCCATAAATCGGTATAAGGTGATATGAGTTTTTATGGTTTGGAACAATTTTAGTCCTTGCACACAATAAATGTCAAAATTATTTACCCTTTTTCTGTGAATCATCAAATACCTGCCCAGTGTGACTTGTAACAACAAGCGGTTACCAAATTCCACTGCGCAAAGTAACTAGATCATAAAAAACATATTTTTACGTCTCTCGCGCTTAAGCAATAGTACGCAAAAGACATAATTTTACATTTCCCACATACGAGTCCCATCCTCAATTTATCTACCAAGATATGGGAGAGATCAATTGGAAAATTCATTCAACGAGATCATTCCGTGTGATTGGTGATATAAATAGCTCAGCTCATGAGTTTTTTGTTTTTTTTTCCAGAATAATATATAAAGAAGTAGACAGCACGGAATCAGAATCGACTCCAATGCCTGTTGGAGTTGAGGAAGATGATGAACCAAATACACTGACTGAATCGACAGAAGCTGTTTCCAGTTAGTATTTTAATTACTTACTCCAGATGTAAATTTTTGTTTTTAAGAAAATAAATGCCCATTACCCGTGACGAGTATAATAGAAGGCAGAGTACAAAGAGGGGGATTAGAGTACTTGTCATTTGTGTCACCGGAGATGACTATGTAAGTCGATTTGTGATAGGCATATCCTGTTGCATATAGGGCATGGAGCTTTGGTGATTGCAGCTTGTCGACATCTTCATTTTTCATTGGGTCCCTGATAACTAACAACAGTTCTACCCTATTTGGCTTGATTGTTATGAAAATGATCATGTTATATCCCTGGCAGAGTGGGCTGAGAGGACAGAACACCAGACTTTCCTATTTTGACACACCCTTAGCCTCTTCTTAATCCATACACCTCGTACACGATTTCTCTGATTTTCTACATTTCTTTCTTTCAAAATATCATTCACTTGATCCAACCATACTTTCCTTGGTCTTCCTCTCACACGTTCTCCACTTACATTTGCACAAGTTGTTAGTCTTTCTTAATTTATTCGTTCAATATGCCTAAACCATCTCACCGTGCTCTTTTTCATTTTACTCTATACAACAGCCTTATTTCGCATTGATCCCTAATCACTCTCCCATACATCAAAGTTTGCACCAAAATACTATTGTGGGCTGTAATCTTAGCATATTTTGATACTCTCTGGTTCGAGTGTGTATTTTTCATTATATACATTTTATACATTTTCGAGTGCCTTTGACTTTATTTCCTATCATTACACGCCATTCGATATCCCTCTTAATTTTTGCATCATCTGAGCAAATATTACTCAAAAAGCAAAATTCCTCAACTTGCTCCCAACATTTATTCTCAGATTTTTCTCTTCGCATGGTTATATGAACATACACGGTCTGTACAATAGAAAAGGTGTCTGATTTTTTTTGCGTAACCACCAGCACCATCTGTGGATGAACAAATGAATTAACTAGCGACACATTTGGACTATCTTCCGTAAAAGTTTCAAAGCGCTGGCATCGCTGGTTCATTCGTAATGATGTAACAATTGACAGTACCTTCTAAGTTTCGGTGGGAAAAGGAACAATGTAGCAAATTGCCAACATTAAATTTTGTTTTAAATTGAGTAAAAGTGCCATAGAAACTTTTGAAATGATTCAAACATTTTATGGTATTGAAGCAATGAGTCGTATGAATATTTTTTAGTGGTATGCAAGATTTCGTGTTTGTAGAGTATTGAAGATGATCCACGGCCTGGACCATCATTGACAGTTCGAATTAAAGAAAATGTTCAAAAAGTGGCTTTGACAGTACCTTCAGAGTCTTGGATGGAAGTTCGGGATGACTGAAATCGTTTCGAAATGCTTTCCTTTCGTCACCAATTTTAGTTGCTCTTGTAATTAGTCATTAAATGTGTTAATGTTTTTTAATTTTTTTCGCAGGTGCCTCGTGCGGCGGGGGCTGGGAGTGTTGGGTGTGGGAGGTGGTGAGTGTAGTGCGTGCGTTGCGCGGGGTGGCCCCCGCTGCGCTGCTGCCTGCCGATGTATTGCTGAGCAAGAAACTCACAGGGAAACTGCATCAGCAACTGCAGGATGCACTCACTCTGGCCGCACACGCTGAACCATCATGGTCATTATTTTATTTACTCATAAGGGAGTTTTTACATAATCAATTTCATGTTTTTGAAGCTTACATATGTACCATCACGCTGTTTCCATAGGTAGAGAGGACAGAGCGTCCGACTATCATATTTCAACACATAGCAATGCAAAGAAATTAAAAAATTGCAGTCTTCTCAAATCAATATTTTTTCTTAAACTGGTGACTGGGTCACCAATTTACAAAAACAAGAAACCCATTGGTGACATCACCAATGGGTTTCTTGCATTTTATCTATGCACTGTACATGATTAGTCCATCTCAGGTGGGCTATCTTAGCAAGTTGAATGAACAACCTCCACATCCTACTCGGCACAACGGTTCTAACCTAAGGGATTTGATTTTAATACCTAATAAAACCCAAAAAAAGATTCCCTTAAGTTTTCACTTAAGCCCTTATAAGATCTTTTTTTCACTTCACTCTTTATAAGACCTTTTTAATTGGTCAGAGAAAATTGCCACATGGCAATAAGCCTTACAAGTTGTGTTGTTTTCAACAGAAGTGTCATACACTAGTACATACATATATATCATCGCACCATCTCCCTGTTGGGGTCGGCAGAGAGGACAGAACACTAGACTTTCTCGACACAAATACTTAGCCTCATCCACATCCATACACCTCATACAATTAGATTACTCTGACTTTCTACGTTTCACTCTTACAGAATATCATTCACTTGATCCAATCATATTTTAGTCTTCCTCTCACACTCCTTCCACTTACATTTGCATATGATTTGTTAATTTTTTTTCATTAATTTATTCCAAACGCCCAAACCATCTCAGCATGCTCTTCTTCATCTTACTTGAAATATCAGCATTAAATTCGCATTCATCCCTAATCACTTCAATTCCGTATTCTGTCATATATTGTTACTCCATGTATTAGTCTCAAAGCGCACATTACTACAATATTTTTTTGATCTTTTTCCATATGAACCTAAATATGCAACATATATTACTAACATATCCAACCCACAAAACTGTTTGTTAAATTTATTTGAAATATTGAAAAGGCATAAATCAAGTCAGTTCTTTATCAAATTAAGTATTTTAACATTTTTGTTCCATTCAAGTCTTCACTGAGTTACTTCCTCAATTATCTCAGAACAAGTATTATGTGGGTCGTGTCCTTTTTGCATGTATATTTTGAGTGCCCTTGAGAAGAATTCTTAAACAGCACTTTATAAATTTCTCTTTGAGTAGTAGTAGTACGAGGGTAGGCCCAAAAGTACCCGACCTAACAAAGAAAACACAAAAATTTGAGAAAAAATATTTTTATTTCTCAACATAGTCTCCTTTCAGCTCAACACACTTTTCCCAGCGATGTTCAATAGCTTCGATACTCTGTTTATAGTGAGAACCGTCGAGCGTCTCAAAATAGCCATCAACCGCAGATTCCACCTGTTCATTGTTGGCAAATCTTTTATCACCGAGCCATTTTTTAAGTTTGGAAAAAGAAAATAATCCGAGAGGGCTAAATCTGGCGAATAGGGTGCGTGAGGAAGCAATTTGAACTTTAATTAATTGATTTTGGCCACCGCGATAACGGATGTGTGAACTGGTGCATTGTCTTGATGAAACAACACTTTGATTTTCGCCAAATGCGGCCATTTTTTCTTGATTTCATCACTCAAACGCTGCAATAAGTTCGCATAATACTCGCCGTTGATTGTTTTTCCTTTTTGAAGATAATCAATGAAAATTATCCCACGCGCATCCCAATAAACTGACGCCATGACCTTGCCTGCAGATGGAACTGTATTCGCCTTTTTTGGGGCCGATTCTCCCCTTTCAGTCCATTGTTTTGACTGTTCCTTTGTCTCAGGTGTGAAGTGATGGACCCATGTTTCATCCATGGTTATGAATCGACGCAAAAACTCGGCTTTATTGCTGTGAAATATTGCCAAACACTCGATTGAAACATCCTCACGACGCTGTTTTTGTTCCATTGTGAGCAAACGCGGCACCCATCTTGCGCACAACTTTGTTGCCTACCATGTCTGCTAGCTCGCGCACTTTCAATCGACGGTCATCCAATAGCATTTTGTGGATTTTCTTTACCATTTCTGGCGTGGTCACCTCATTTGGTCGACCACTGCGATGTTCGTCTTGGCAGCTCGTACGGCCTCGTTTAAACTCTGCCACCCAATATTTTACTGTTGTAAACGAAGAAGCAGACTCCCCCAGAGTAAAATCTAGCTCGGCTTTAATATTGGTTGGACTTAGACCTTTCAAATGAAAGTATTGTATCACATAACGATGACCAATTTTTTCCATGTTTACAAATTCACTGAGAGCGTTCACTATTGATGGCTGCCAAACAAATACTAAACAACGTAGCGTCTTAAAACTTGAAACTTAAGCTTTATAAGTTTAGTACTTTCTACCATAGTAATTTTTAAAAGCAACAACTGCCATCTATACGTCAGATCGGGTACTTCTGGGACCACCCTCGTATATGTCCAATACAATTTTCATCATATGCATATTTGGTAATTAAACTTGATATGCCATTTTCCAGTTTCATAAATATCTCCTAAAATCTATTGCCAATGTTCTCTTTTGAACATACGAGTATGTGGTTTATACTCACTCATCCTTGCTTAGCACCCAAAATCAATATTCTTAGAGAGCCGGCTTCAAAGTAGTTTTATTAGTCTTAATTTTAGTGTTTTCAGTAAAATTCAAGACACGACATCCGTTTAAATTGTATCATAATAATAATTATTTAGATCTATCCGGAACGCCCTGAAGTGAAAAAAATATTATTAAACTTAAAACCAGATGTCACCCAAATAGCGCATTATTCTCAATAATATTCTAGATAGTTCTGATTTGTAATAACAGATGTCGACTCTTTTTCACATTTGTAAATAAAATGAGGCGCCTGTTATAATAATTCAAATATAAAATTCAAACAATTTTTTCATTTCTTTACACTATTATAGTGTTAAATAAATAATAGTTGCTAGTGAAGATGTTATAGTTCTGAAATTCAGCTGTTTGGTGATGTGTCAGGGTGGTATTGTTGTGTTTCATGCTGCCCTTTATTGATATAAAATGTGTTTACATGAGTTATAAGTTGATCCTGCGAATATTTTCTATACAAGCACCATTTTATAACATTTCCAAAAACTGAAAGGGTGCATGTCACAGGTGGATTGTCATGTTATTTAATCATTCATAATATGAGCATGTTTACTTGCAGTTCTTAAAATACATTTTTTTATAAAACTATTTAAAATAAATACAGTAGTATTTTTAGCACAATATTTATATAATTTTTACATTTGATTAATTAAAATTTTCTAATTGGTGTATTATTTTTCTCATCAGGTGTTCTCAACTGATGGACTGGTGCCCATTCCTATTTCCATTTGAAACTCGACAATTATTCTTCGGTTGCACAGCCTTCGGTGTATCTAGAACTATCGTTTGGTTACAAGCACAGAGAGATCAAGCTGTTGAGAGACAAAGGTAATAAAACATTTGTTTAAATGGTATATGATGATACATGATATAACATATATATTATATTATATTACAAGGTTTTTATCCTGGATAATTGAGTCTACTGTATTATAATTACATGCGTTGTTAGCAGCTAAGTAATGATTTCTGATTAAAACTTTTGTGACTAATTTCATCTATCGTATTAGGGGTGTCAAGAGTTTGTACCTCAGGTTTTTTAACTCAAATATGCTGTTCATAGAGAATATGGGCCAACCTGAAAGACAAGAAGTCAAGTATAAAAGAAAATTTTGGGATGTTTTCAGATATATAATATTTACTTCTCCGTATCTCATTTAGTTCCAAACAGGATTTGATATTCTCAACAATTAAGTAAATTAAAATTTTACCTGTAAATAATCATCAACCTGATTGAGGGATAAATAACTGTAGATGTATAAAAATATTACGTTATATTTTTGTAAATAACATTTAAAATCTATTGTAAACTATAAAGATTCTCTTTGGGCTTTAATATATGTATTGCTTTTTGTCAAATGATTTGCTATCACTTGATACATTTTTTAAATGAATTTAAACACTTTTATTTATCCCATAAGTATTTCAAATCTGTATTCCGAAAAAAAAGTTTCACTTGTTCCTCGTATGTACTGACTTGAAGATCTCGTATATAAATTTTGACATGGTTGATTCTAGGGGTCCATCAGCCCTGTCTCCTCGCCGAGCTGATCTGGAAGCTCAGGAGTTCCGTGTGGGGCGTCTGAAGCATGAGAGAGTCCGTGTTCCTCGGGGCCCAAAACTACTTGAATGGGCTATGCAGGTAATAATTTTAATAGAAAAACGTATTCATTATCTTTTTTGTAGAAAATCGACATTATAATTTTTAGTTATATTAACGAAATTCACTAAGCCTTTAGTGAAAACAGGAATCAAACCTGTTACCCCCTGGTTGGAAGACTTTATATCTTACCAACTTGTCCATATACATCCAGTGATCTAGTTAATAAGATGCCTATCTTAAATTATGTAAAGGCACAAAGTTAGATTAATTAACTTCAATGGAATATTGTAATACTGTTTCCAAGTTTTATTGAATATTTAAATAAATAAATATAGGTTTATTGATAGCAACTCAGCATGTACATACTACATTTAAATATACTTCAAGAACACATAAATTGCAGAGAATACATTAAAGACAGAAGCTATCAAAAGGTCTGGACTCATCTAATAACATCCCCCCGGCCAAGATACACCCCACCAATATAGGGCGAGCGCAGCCACGGGGGCACCAGATGTTTTTCAGCCCACACCCTTGCACATGTAGAATAAGAAGAGAAAAAGAGAAATTTAAGTGTTTATGAAAAATATTAAAATATATAGCAATTTTACCAATTTTGCACTTATTAGAAGTAGATCAAGTAAATCCTGGTTGTTTAAAATGTGTAGTTTTAAAGTTAAATATATCTAAGAATTTAAATTAATATCATTAGAGTTAATGGCTACCTCCGTGACTCAGTTGATAACTGACACCTGAGGTTTTCGGGTTCGATTCCAAATGGTACCCAAAAAAAATTGGGTCCTGATCTAGTAAAAGAGCTCGTCAGCCAACAATTCTCACAAGCATTAGGCATATAGGAGTGTTGTTGCCTCTTTCTATGTAAGGTAGTATTGCTAACACAACGACGAACTGCAAGTTCCGTTCCTACTTCAGTGGTTCTAACCCGGCTTGATTTATGGGGTTGAAGACAATATTGAGTTCCGACCATACTCTACAATATGTCTAAATCACTTGTTCGAATATGTTGATGAGTATCATATAAATTTTAAAAAGTGGTTTTGTGGTAAAAAAAAATGTGTGCTTATATTTTATAGGTAATGAAAGTGCACTGCGGGCGCAAGTCAGTGTTAGAGGTAGAGTTTGCTGGAGAGGAGGGAACGGGGCTGGGCCCCACACTTGAGTTTTATGCCTTGGTAGGCGGGGAGCTGCAGCGCCGTGATCTCGGGATGTGGCTGTGCCAAGACGAGCCAGGAACTTCTGAGGAGCATTTGGCTTTTGATCTCGGGGAAGGTAAGACTAAGTTTATGACAATTTGTTTATGGATTTTCTTTTTAGCTAAAATAATATTTTCTTTATCTTCAACTTGTCTCGTATAAGAAATATTATTTAAAGTCAACCAAAGTATAAAACATGATAAAAGACCACTGAGTTTATTACTATTCTTCTTGCAGCCTGTCATTGTTTTACATCTAAATCCTTAAGGTATTGCATTTGTCACTAGAGTAGGTTAGCGAGTCTCTCAGCAAACAGACTGATAGAACGCTCATCAATTATGATTGTTGGATTGTTTCATTTCTCAGCTCCACAGTCACAGATTGGTAAATCTCTTCTGAGCCTTACTTTCAAAGGAAATGGAAATCCAATGCGAGAAAATGTATTGAGCAATGATTTTAAGTGTTGTAGAAACTAAAATTTGGAGCTCAACAAAAAAAATGGTAGAAGACAAGGTTTATACAGAGTGCAATAAACAGACATCACCAATATGATTGGAGGAAGCAGTAAAAAGCCTCATCCTACCAATTTATTTTCAACTAAGGAACATGAGTATTATCTACTTAATGCTATGGTTTATTAACCATTAGAGTACTGAGAGTCTATATATAGACTTTTTATAGTATTGAAAAACTGTCCAGCAGTAAAACGGTTAAGCTAACTAAATAAAAATAAATGTAGGTTGGCTTTTTTTTTTTCTTTTAATTTTGTTTCTTTTAAGTCATTGTGTTTGTATTTATAGATGTATTTTTCCATTATAAAAAGATTTTAAATGAGTGCTTTTATATTACAGGGTTAAAACCACCAGGTTACTATGTTGTAAGGCCAACTGGTCTCTTCCCAGCACCTATTCCTCAAGATTCACCCTTCTGTGAACAAGTCTGCAAATACTTCTGCTTCCTCGGTGTCTTCTTGGCTAAGGTTCGTACGATTCCAAACTTTTTGGTGATCTCTTCCAACCAATTAGAAAGATGTTAACGATGCCTTAAGTGAAAACCTGACTGGAATCCTTTCTAAATAAATTTGATATCAATGAGAATCGTACCCATAACCCCCAAGTTTGAAAACGGGCGTTTTACCAACGATTTGTATTGTATTACACTTTCGTTATATACACAACCTGGCAGGTTTATTACCTTGTGGGAATGCTTTACAACCGGAACAATGTTAAAATAGACCTGGAGTAAATACCTGACTAATACCCTTTTTAAGAATAACTGGGCATTGATAGAAATGGAATCCGCCACCTCCGGGTCTGAAGACAGATGTCTTACCAAGTGAAGTTGGGGTGAATGTAGAGTAAGTTTATTAATAGCTACTTTAAATGTAATTGTCGGTTATAGGTTTTACAAGATGGCCGTCTAGTGGACCTACCCCTGTCCCGGCCCTTCTTGAAAGTTATGTGCGGTGGTGGCTCGGAGATGGGAGATCAAGGTGGCTGCACCTGCACCCCCAGCGCCCCCTTGCCGACTTCCAGGTTTCCTTGGCACAGGCATGCCCTGCAGTTAGAAGATCTCCAGGATATTGACCCTATTAGGCATAAGTGAGTATTTTGCTATTTCCCAAACAAATATTTTTTGATAATGAAACTTCATACTTTAATCACTCAATGATGATTCTACATGACTCCACATGGCTGAATCTTATCATGAACAAATTATAGAATTCATTTTTGAACATAGCAGCAGTTTATAACTACAATAGTGAATGGGCGAGGCATAAAGAATGCTGCCTGGTAATTTAACAAGAGCTGTGCTATTATATCACCTACTAGGGAGGGACTCAATGGATTAGTGTCCCGCCACGCACAGGTGTTATGATAATGAGATTTGTAGTCTGTAGCCTAACATGAGTGATGTAATCCCATACTGTTGACCAATTATAATGGAAGTATTTTATAGCATTCCTGTATTCCTGCCGGAACAAAAATAGTCTGTGATGGATGGATATTTTTCAATTAATTAAGAGTAATTCCTGTTTATACAAAATAATGCTGCAAAGGTATTATGATGAAAATGTTACAAAGCTGTTTTAAAAAATGTGCAATTATGAAGACAAACTGATAGCTTCAACATTTGTGTATTAAATTATTTGATTTTTTTAGGTTCCTTTCTGAATTGGAAGTTGTTTGTGTGGAGAGCGAAGCTATTAAAAATGATAGTCACCTTAATGAAGAGGAAAAGGCTGAGAAACTGTCCAAGTTAGGACTGCACGGTGCTCCTATTGAAGATCTCACCCTTACTATGAGCTATACTCCTGCCTCGACCGTACATCAATATACGCATGTGCCACTCTGTGATGGTGGAGAACATTTAGAAGTAAGAAATCGAACTGATTAAATATTAATTAAATTGTATGTTATTCTAAAACCAATATCAAATAATAAATTTATCTGGACCTTTATTTTTGATTATCGAAACATTTTCTTAGAATAAGCAAATTATTGTAAGTAGCTGCTGAAAAGAAAATGAACAAAAACTGATAGTATCACTCAAGTTTCTTAGTTCTTCCATTCAGTTTATTCTCCAAAATATCTAAATCGAGAGTCCACCACGTGACAAAGTAGAATTATAACCCTCAAATGGAGAGGAGTAGAACTTGAATATCGATTTCTTCTTCATCTTAAAAATTGTTACAAATGGATCATATAGTGCGGGGGGGGGGATATTATGACAGAGCTTTTAACTTTTATAGTCCTGTGGCGTAGAATGGTAGTTTAGTTGTTGGTTAAATCTACTAGGCGTATCCAGAAAGTAAGTGTACTGAGGCTCTCACGACCGGATGGATTTTATTTTCGACATGTTGGCTACACTTCCGTGTAGCCTGACCCTTCCCCTCCACAACGAGACCGGTTCGAGGTCAGTACGTTGAGAAGTGTCGACGCGACAACACGTTTCGTGAAAAATGTCAATCCAATCTCCCGCCAAGTGCAAAATGAATAATGCCGGGCAAGAGTTTTTGAGGCGCTGCAAACTCCATGGAGATGAATTTTTCCGCTCCATCGTTACTGGAGATGAAACTTGGGTTGCACACTACATGCCTGAAACCAAAAGGCAGTCTCAACAGTGGCGTCACACCTCTTCACCCTCCGCCAAAAAGTTCAAAACCACAATTTCAGCCAAGAAAATCATGGCATCCGTGTTTTGGGACTGTCAAGGCATAATTTTAATTGAATATTTGCCTCAAGGGGAGACCATCAACTCTGCAAGATACTGTGAGACCCTAAAAAAATTGCGAAGGGCGATTCAGAACAAGAGGAGAGGCATGCTGACAAAGGGAGTCTGCCTGCTGCACGACAATGCCAGACCACACACGTCCAACGCCACGAAGGAACTGCTCGCCTCGTTTAAATGGGATGTCCTGAACCATCCTGCGCATTCCCCTGACCTAGCACCTTCAGATTACTATCTCTTTACCTCCCTGAAGCTGCACATGGGTGGAAAAAGGTTTTCAACCGACGAGGAGGTGGACGGAGGGGTTGGCGGGAAACTACTTCGAGGAAGGCATCAAAAAGTTGATACCCCGCTTCACCACCTGCATTGAGAGGAATGGCGACTATGTCGAAAAATAGCTTACATATGTACTACGGTAACCACGTAATTTTTTTGTTTAAATAAAAAAAAATGTAACCTACAAAAATTCAGTACACTTAGTTTCTGGATATGCCTCGTATATAGAATCCAAATATTTTACCTAAGCTTTCAGCACATTGATGCTTAATGTTAATAGTTGTAAATAACTTTCCATTTCATATAGGTCACTCTTTCAAATCTACGGGAATATATTGAGCTGACTCGAGAGTGGGCCCTGTGTGGGGGGGTGGCCAAACAGCTGGACGCGTTTGGTCGCGGATTCTCTTCTGTGTTCCCACCACGCCGCCTGCGCGCTTTCAGCCCCGAGGAGCTGCGCCTCATGCTGTGCGGCCAGCAGGCACCCTCTTGGACCAGGGAGGATCTGCTCAACTACACAGAACCAAAGCTTGGTTATACCAGGGAAAGGTAAATATTATTGAAATATTTTATGTTCCTATAACTAAATATTGTTTTTATTAGATGTTCAACTAAACAGAACTTAAATTTTACTAGTGAATGAGAATAACATCTCTTTGACATTCTCTACTATTCTTTTCTGCTAAGGAGCTGCTCAGATCTCTCCTACATTTTTTAGAAAGTCGTTAGTCCAACACATGCTCGGGATCCAGTCCAAACATATACTACCTTGATCAAAAAGTTTTAGGACCGGCCACCATGTGGCGCTGTCAGTCACCCGATTGGAATTCTTTTTCTTTTGTTAGGTTACCACATCTATCATTGACACTTCCCTCCAAATTTCAGCGTCATAGCTTGACATTTGTAAAAGTTACACTGTACTGAGTACATCTACCTTTGTGCGTGTTTTAAAATTTTTACAAGTTTGAAAATGACATCAACTGTGCATCAACGAGTTTGCATTAACCGACTTAAAAAACCGCTTCGCGGAACGCGTTACAGCACCCGAGAGGATGTCATGAAAAAATCGAAGACGGCTCTGATGGACATACCGAAAATTGAGTACCAACGGTGTTTCGAGGATTGGATCAAGCGCTGGCGTAAGTGCGTTGCAGTCGATAGGGAGTACTTTGAAGGGGACCATATCGATTTTGATGAATAAATTTGTATTTTCAATTTTATGAATAAAGTCCTAAAACTTTTTGATCAAGGTAGTATCTTCGAAGCTTAACATTACTCTTGGGATAATACATACATTAAATAGAAAACATTTAATCAGATAAACTGAGACATTCAATGTGGTTCTTACTGAATTGTTATGAACTGTGGGTTCCACCCCTGACCGCTCCTTGACTTGCACCCAGCTGGGGTACAAGTTAATCACCAATACCAATGTGTCTCAGTAGTTTTTTAATGATCTTATTTGATTTTCAAAAATAACTCAATTTTTGCAGTAAGTACATAAAGAGATAAATAAATACAGTATCCGGCGGTAAGTAATACACATTGGGCTTAAAAAAGAGACTGTCGGCCATAGTCGGCTAACTTTGGCTTTGTAGAGGGTTGTCTCTGTCGCACTATGCGCTAATAGTCTCGCGACGGAACACGTGTATGAATGACAGACGACCCTCTGCAAAGCCAAAGTTAGCCGACTATGGCCGACAGTCTCTTTCTTAAGCCCAATGTGTATTACTTACCGCCGGGTACTGTACATATTTGTATTACACTAAATAACAGCATGCAGTACTTCAATGCATGACATTTTTCAAAAACAACTTACTCCAACTAATAATCTATATTATTATTATGCCTGTAGGATACCTACCTAAATAAATAAATAAATAAATAATTGTCAAGATGGATAAGTGAATTGTTAAACATAATTAAATTAAATTAATTATTGTTGAAATAATAAACATACAGGGTCAATGACCGATGAAGTATTCATAGATTGCTACACGTTAAGAACAACAACAATGTTTACTATTTTTGTAGTACCTGCGATTTGTCTAGCCATCTTCAAATACAAATAAATAAGCTACCGCCAATTCACGCGCCAGAGTGAGACGGAGCATGTAGCGCGAACTGGCTCACCCATTTGTATAAAATACCCGCGCGCCGAGAAATAAACATATTAGTATTGTCATTCATTCAACTGTCAAGACTTGTATTATTTACCCGCTGTCACTTTCATATTTTATCCGCATTCCTGAGTATTTGTAAACAAACAAATATAAATCAAGATCATCATGACATACTAAGATAAGCAACACGCTATATGCCGATCATGAAAATGTGCGAGGCACTACTGGTATATGATACATATGCATACCATCGTGCTGTTTCCCTGTTTGGGTAGGCAGAGAAGGAAGAGCATCAAACTACATTGACACACATACCTCGTCTTCCATATCCAAACAACTCATATTGCTACTACGATTTCTCCGACTTCTTACATTTCTTTCTTTCACAATATCATTCACTTGATCCAACCATACTTTCTTTGGTTTTCCTTTATCACACCTTCCACCTACATTTGCACTGTCTATTTGTTTTATTAGTCTTTCTTTATTCATTCATTCTATGTGCCCAAATCATTTTAGAGGGTTCTAACAAATGAGCATTAAGTTCACATTTATTTATTTTATTTTATTTACACATGACAAGAAATATACACAATTTGCGAAAAACAACAGGTAATTTAATTTGGACACACTTTTAATTTTACATTTACCCCTAATTTTATTCCATATTTTGTATAAATTGTCACCCCTTATACTCTCGTACAGTTCATCGAAATATTCCTTCCATCTTGAATGAACCATTCTTATGACAAACCCTTTCATTATTATCTTTGATTCCACTCATACCACCCATATAATTTTTTTGCATTCATACTGGTGCATTGGCTACGAAGAGGTGCATGGCCACGTGTTAACACACTGGATTTCCGTGTGGAAGGTCGCCGGTTCGAACCCCGCTCTGTTCTACTCCCCTCGAATCACACAGGCACTTTTTCCGTCTAGTGTTCAAGGGTATAAGGATACTTATGACTTTAAAAAATACTCGACTATCAGTCTTCTTCGTCTTGAAGTTTGTTCCTCTTTTTTCAACCAATCTTTTTGTTTTAATCTTGCATTCATATACTCTTTCTTTGCATTGATTCATAACTTTTTCCTGATTTTGCTTTGATAAATATTCTCCATACTTTATTTTTCTCTTTCGTGCAATCCTTAACTACCTTATCCCACCATGCATACAATTTTTTATAAAAAACATTACCGATCTCCTGAAAACATTCTATGCAACCCCGGGATTTTACAGAAACCTGTTTGAATATCACTTCTAGAGCAATAATAACATGGATTCAATCATTAGCTAAAAGATATCAAGCATAGTGGAATACAAGGATCAAAAATACATTTTCAGTTAGATTAGTTACTTGTGTTCAGAAAACTTGATTTTGATATGCCTGTCTTCTTTTACAGTGAGGGCTTCCTCAGACTTGTGGATGTTCTTGTCGAGATGGATGCCAACGAGAGGAAGGCTTTCTTGCAGTTTGCCACAGGGTGTTCCAGTCTTCCTCCTGGAGGACTGGCCAACCTCCACCCCAGACTTACCGTTGTTAGAAAGGTAATGTGCATTACAATTGATTCTGATGATATAAATGGAAAAATATAGTTGTCAATACAGTGGCCTCGAAAGTAAAAATTTCAATATCGGTTATTTTGTCAAGTACTAACCACAAACCAAGATGAAAAAGCTGTTAAGACACCATCATAAGACGGATGCAAAATTGTATTAGGGTGTTCTGAAAATAATTAGCTTCAAATTCAATCAAATATAACTTAAGAGTAAATGAACTTTATTGATTAAAGTAAGAGCCTTATACCTATAGCATAAACCTCAGGCGGATTAGAATCCAAGAATTCTTTAAAAGCATTTTCTGCAGCTTTGTTATTGCATTTTTTCTGCCATAAATAGTTATCAAGGTGCTTGAAAAGGTGAAAATCGGTTGGTGATAGATCAGGTGAGTAAGGTGCATAAGCTGATGTTTCGTAGCCCAACTCATAAATTGTTTGAATTGTCAATAGCGAAATGTGTGGTTGTGCATTGTTGTTAAGCTAGATGGGTCCTCTTCAGTTAATCAGTGCTGGTTGTTTGTCACATAGTTTTTGGTGCATAGCTTCCAATGCTTCACATAAAACTAGCCAGTGATAGGCAGTGACTGGGCTTGGTCGAGAAAATTGATGAAAAAATAGATAATTATGGTTACGCAACAGTAACGAGGAACACATTTCTATACCACATTTTTTTCATTATAATTAAGCTCATGTGGAACCCACTCATCAAATTTTTTTACTTTTCCAATTGCATTGAAATGTACAGAAATTGAGCAGCACAAATGCCCAACTTCTGTACAATTTTTTGTGTGTTTTCTTAAAACAAAGCTTTAACATTAGCAGGATGTCCTCGATTCCTTTGTCGCCGTTAGTTCAGAAGTGGTTTCTTCACCCCATGTTAATATTGTGTGCTGTTTGAGATGCGTAACACCCACTGCTGTACTACGCTAAGCCCAGTCAATCGTTGCCATCGACCTCAACATCAACACCAAAACCGAAGATCATGCTCTGTATCTGGTGGGACCAAAGGGGTGTTGTTTACTATGAGGTGTTGAAACCTGGCGATTCCATTTTTGGTTCCATCCATCGGTATCAGCTACAATTAATTAGTTTGAGCCGTGCATTGCGAGAAAAACGGCCGGAATACGAGCAAAGACATGATAAAGTTATTCTTCATGACACCGCTCGGCCTCATGTCGCAAAAGTCGTAAAAAAATATTTGGAAACGCTCAAATGGGATGTTTTACCACACCCGCCGTATACCCCGGACATTGCTCCTTCTGATTACTGGTTGTTCCGAAGGATGTAGAACGATTTGGCAGGTCACCGGTTCACTTCTTTCGTAGAAACCGAAAATTGGCTCCAAACTTGGATCGCCTCAAAAGACGAGTCATTTTTTCGAGATGGAATTCGAAAATTGCCAAAGAGATGGGAAAAAGTAGTAGCCAGCGATGGACAATACTTTAATTGATCTGTTCATTTATTTTGTTTAGAAATAAATGCATTTTTGAAAGAAAAAAAAACGGACTGAACTAATTAGTACACCCAATACTATTTTAAAATCGGCCATTATTTTCGGAACAACCTGATACAATTTGCCAAATCCATTATCTAATTTCATGTTTTTAAGTACATTTGATAGAAATACTAACTATTACATTGAAAATTTCCCCAACTCTCGGAAAATTATATTGCGCTTTGTTCAAAGCTATGGGAGGGTCAGATAACCGACGGAATAATAATTTTAAATTATTAAATCTGATTTTTTCTTTCGAATACTTTTTAATACTTAAAAAGGGACTGAATTTTTCATATTCAGACTTTCTACGCAGTTTTGCATTGTTATTATTATTGTAATAGGACCAAGACAGTCATTTGTAGTACGCAGTAATTAACAATAGACATAGCAGCATTCCACGAATTCAAGGTCCAAGGGATACTTTTATGATGTTTGCAGGTAGTTGGCCATATGATTCAAGTACCTATACTACTATTATCAGTAGTGAAGTGCTTGTGTCCTCGAAAATAAGTGCGGTATGTCTTGGAAAAAAATATTTCGTGTTTTTTGTGATGTAATGTGAATTCATACATTTTATTCAATGAATATGCTATGAAGGAAAATATGCAAAAAATGTCAGGTAAAAAAATTTGAAACAAATTATTGATGAGTCTAATCGAAGACATTCGTGCACCGATACAAAAACCGGGCCGATTGTCCATAGACAATGCTATCCAGCGTTTGGATGAGAAAGTAATTTTATTTTTACCCATAACAACACAAGGACTGTATGGTGTATTCCGATCGGAAGGTCAAAGGAGGGAGAAAATTCATTCTATTCTGATACTTGTGATAGGAAGCCCTGGCTTCATACAGGAGGATGTTTTAAAAAGTACCATACTTTGAAAAATTATAAATAATTCTGGTAAATAAATTTGTTGACTATATAAATTTTTATTTATTTACTACTTACTATAAACAAAAAAAAAATTACGCACTCTACACTGTTCCAATACAACACTTTATTGTGACCCCGTTTTTTGTCTATTTTGTAAATTAATAGGAGTTGGTGGTAGGTAAAAAATAATAATTAAGGAGTACAAAGGTTTAAATATAATTTTGGTTGCTTGGAAGAGATTGCCACATGACAGGTTGTACTGTATACAACAGTAGTATAATACTATACAACTCAAGAGTTTTGTTGTTTATTAAATCTTCTATTTAGAATTCTTTTTTGTTTTTACTTAAATTTTCAGTGCATGTAGTACTAAATGTAAATAGTTATACATAACTTTCCATTTCATATGGGTCGCTCTTTCCAATCCTCTGGAATGCGTTGAGTGTGAGGGGTAGCCAAATAGCTGGACACGTTTGGTCATGAATTATCGCCCGTATTCCAAGAAATCTGCTATGTATACAATAAAAGTGTAATATAATACAGACTTAAATAGATTCCATTAGTTTTAAAAAGCAGTAATCTTTTATCCACTATTTTAACCATCCCGACTTGACTCTATTGGCACTGACCTAGTGATTAGCGTGCTTTCTCATCACCTGAGCATTCTGAATTAAATTCCTTGCAGGTTTCATTTATCATTGTACTGCTACTTAGCTACCTTAGATGAATTCTCGAAGCATTCTTGCTGGGACAGGTATTAAGAAATAATGCTTCTAGTTTTTAAAAATTCATTCATCATCCATTATGGCCTCTCCTTGTATAGTTTTTACTTGATTTCTGCAATTTTCGTAAAATTATTCACCATATAATTATATTTTTAATCTATTCTGTTTTCCATAGGTGGATGCAGGAGAGGGTTCTTATCCATCTGTCAACACTTGTGTACACTACCTCAAATTACCCGAGTATTCCTCAAAAGAAATACTCCGCCAGAGGTTACTCGATGCCACCAACGAGAAAGGATTCCATCTCAACTAAGAACAGGTGCTGGCGACATATCACCAATAAAATCAACTACTAATTATAAAGATGTAATAGGTGTCTTTGATTCATGCTTTTTATAGCCTTACCAATGTTTAAAATATTAGTATGAAAATAATTCAATTTACAATACAATAATTTTGACTTCTAAAATTACGCATATAACTATGTATCGATGAAATCTTTAAAATAATTTCTTTTCATTTTACCTTCCTTGCCCGAGGCTTTATATTTTTGAAGTATGATTTCTTTGTCCGTGTAAGATACAAATAATTAGTAGTTTTGGTGTTAGGAACATAAATAAAACATTTTTGTGATTCTTTCTTTCTCATAACAACTAATTTCTGATTCCTATATTTGTAATTATTTATTTTTTTACCATTTTGATGGTATGTAATAAAATTAGAGTTTACATATTTTCGTCATTGAAATCCCAAAAAAAAGTTGGTATTCACTCTTCAAGAAAGAAATTGACAATAATAGACTGTTTTCAAATGTTGAATCGAATCATATCTTTTTGTTTTCTCGAATATCTTGGGAGTCATTATCATTTATTTAACTTCATTATAGATTGTTTTTCATCATAACTCACTCTTTCTGAATATTATACCCTAGTTTTCTTTTTTTTTTAATAGAGATAAATAAAAATATTCACTATATTTATGTACTTAAGTTTTGCTTAGCTTTTGAGTCAAGAATGAGCAACTCTTATTTTCACATTTGTGCCCATTAAGTTTTTTCACCAGCCTAATCAATTAAATAGTCCATATTATGAAAATTGACATTTGTTTATTTTTTTTAAAGAAATTTAAGTGATTTACCATTATAGTTTTAAGTTGATTGTTGTGTCTCAGTGGGATTTGTTAAATCACCAATGACTTGTGATAGAAAATATTAATATTAAGTGATAATTATATATTATGTTTTGTTTTGATAAAAAAATATTTTAATCACGATTGACCTAATTTATAGTGAACCCTTTAGGTGACAGAAATTAGAGCTAAAAAACTTGAGAGTAATAAAATTCTGATATGTGAAATTTAGTCAAAAATATTTTAGCTATTGTATCCTGTGCTAACCGACAAAATTGTATGTACATTTAAAATATATTTTTTTATTCCGATCAGCTGATGCGGTGAAAAATTACAATGAATGGATTGATTTATTTTTCAGTAAAAAATATTGTAATGATACATTTTATAAACTTTAGTTTTAACTTTTTTTTTTTAAATTAATATGCCTTAATCCTGCACAAACTAAAAAAGAATATAATTATGCATCCAAGATTCCTAATGTTTTTGGTTAAGAAATTGATTTAAATCCTATGAAAAAAAATTTGATTGGTGGAAAGTAAAAAATACATATTACTTATTTTATTTTCACATTGTTTGTAATGTGTATCTATGATTTGCTTGTTTTAGAAAGCAGTGGAGTAAATTATGGTTTTTTTTTCTTTTTAGAAGTATTTTCATTACTTTTCCAATGTGTGCAATTATTAAGAATGAATTTTGGTTTTTGCTTTCTTATTTGTATATTATTATAAAAAGTAACTTTTTGAAATTTAATTACATATATATAGGAAAAAATGAGTGCTTCTGCATAGTGTGGACTTTTTTCATTCAGAATATAAGTATATAAGTAGTGTTTCAAATCAACAAAGCACATTGTATCGGGTGACTTTATCTCCTCTTAATGCAAATATAAAGTTTTTCCAATGTGAATATTTCCAATTTAAAATAAAAGTTGAGCACTTTTTCAATAATAAATATAACTTTCATCAGCTGTTACAATTATTAGTTTTTGTTTTGAAAGCAGTATTCATTGTGAATTTCTGTGATGTCGATAGTTTAACCCTGTCACAATGTTTGTCCATTTTTAAGTAATAACTATTCAGAGTTTTGAATTACAATTAATTGTTATGAATTCTGTACGATACTTTCAAATTAATCTTAAAAAACATATTTATCTTTTAGAATGTTAAAAAGGTATCTTAAAATGATCATTTCAATCAGAAAAGTTTTCCTTTCTCTTTAATATCTCCTTTAAGGCATTAAAAAGGAACTGATAGTAAATATTGATGTCTCGGGAGATTAGAATTATTATGAGCAGTACAGTCTAAATGCAATTTCAAAGCTCTTAGTTTTTTTAATTTTACACATTTATTTTTTGTATACAGTACAACCTGGTAGATTTGTTGCCATGTGGCATTCATTTCCAACCAACCAGAAAGATGTTAAAGAGGCCTTAAGTTAAAACCAGACTAGAACCCTTTTCTATAAAAGTGGATACCAACGGGAATTAAACCCGTAACTCCAGGGTTGAAAAATGCATCTTGCCAACTAGGCCACAGAGGCCGCACAATGACTTTTTAAATTTCAAAACTTTGAATGGTAATTATATTTTGCATTGTCCAAATGCCATGATCTCTGATGCTGTTGATTCAGCCCAATATGAGGTTGCACAGATCAAAATATTTTTCCAGGTGGCAAACGAAGCCTTCTTCAAATTTGAGAACACTTGTCCTAACCATTAGAGTATTTGATACAAATTGTGGTTTTTTAGAGTTCCAAATGATATCTAAATTATGGATCTTGTGTATTAATTAGGAAATTAAGATGAAAATATATTCTAATAGAGTGTATATGAAAAATAATAATAAATATCTATAACCAATTGTTGTTTCATTATTTTCACTACAATGAACAAAATTTAGCAGTAAAAAGTGTTATTTTATTGGGCATCGCTCATATCGGCAATAAAGTACAGTTAAACAAGATACATTGTATTATATTCATTGATTTAATGGACTGGATATTAGGTTGATGTCTGGTCGCAATCTTTAACAATGTAAGGAAAATGACTAACCTGGGAGGGATGTCTGGTCCTAATAAATTCTTTAAACCAGGGCTGTGGAGTCGAGAAAAAAAAAACACGACTCCGATTCCTATATTTATCAACAACACGACTCCGACTCCACAACTCCGACTCCACAACTCCGACTCAAAAAAGCTCAATTTTATCAGGTTGTTTCATATCTTTGAATATAGCCATTTTTTTCATGTTATACGGTTAAAAATAAAACAAGATCAAACTTTAATAATTATTTATAAAAATTTATTCTCAAAAACAACATTGCTTCTATTAAATCTGTATTCGTAGAGGCTCTCAAATCAGAATTGAGAATTTTAAGAGCGGAAAATAACCGCTCTACGGATACTTGGGTTGGCGGTAATGCTGTAACGATCAATGCTGAATCTTTTACGATTTCTAGATACCGATGTATTGCCATTTCAACATTTAACTTATAAGTTCGGTCAATTTTTTCCATTATTTTCAATGCATCATAAAATTCAATTTTAAATTTTGAAATAGAGTCTCCTTCATCTATATTGGGACTGTGATTCAAACGAGGACGTTTTAGTTTATCTTGTTCATTGAGATATTTTTCTAAATCGTCTTCAGATTCAGCGGTGTCGGATGAAGATGATGATACTTGGTGTACGCTGCCTGCTGTGGTCTCTTTTTCTAGTCGAAAGCCTTTCATACGAACGGTTAATTCAAACAGAGCGTTTTTAGCTCTATTTATTTGTTCTTCCGTCAATATGGATCGAACCATGGGGTTAACATAGATCCCAGCCAACAGAATTTTCTTTCGACGTGAGAAAGAAGGAGACAAACACATTTTCGTAGACTTGATGCATTAAATGGATCTCGGTGATTCACCATATCGGCGCGACTTGCGCCTGCAAGTTTAATATTCGTGCAGAATACACATTCATTATAATAATTTTAAAAAAATGTATTTTAAATTTTAACGAAAAATTAGTCGGAGTCGCTCGTTTTTTACGACTCCTACTCCGACTCCGGCCCAAACACCGCGACTCCAACTCCGACTCCACAGCCCTGCTTTAAACACTTAGATTCGCGATAACTTTATGCTTTAAAAGCACACTAATTCACATATGTTGACGTGTCGACTGCTCAAGCTTTTCATTTTAACTGGGTAAATGAACAATAGTAACGGCTTCAGTCCATTGAAGATTAACCAATGAATAATTTATTGATATTATCGTTGACCAATCAATTAGGAAGGGATGGGCTAATGAACTAATATGGATGTTGAATGGATTTGGACAAATAAAGTGTACCAACAGATCGATTATTAATTAAATGATCAAATACAAGTGCTACAATTACGACACGAAGAGAAGATACGTGAAACATTAAAAAAAAAGAAATGATGTGTTATAACCAGAATTGGATAATTATGAATCACATAACATGAGTTTGAGTGCATATGACAAGCTGTAACTAGTTGATATCTGTTATATATTTGAGTGAAACTGCTTATATAGTTATGTTGTAAGGTTCAAAAGCTTCTGCCCTGAACAAATTTAGAGCGCATATAGATAGATACCATACCAGCTCAATCCACCACAAGTAAACTCCATTTATTAATTAATTTTTTCAGGTCCTTTGTACATACATTACAGGTTTCCCTAGTTCATACAAGGACCAAACATAAGTAAAAAAACAATTCAACATTTTAACGCTTTGCACTCGAAAGCTTTTTGTTATGTGCCTACCGCCAACTCGAAGCATTTTTTAACACTTGCCGTACGGTGATGGATAGCGAGTGATCATGACTTATATTTTATTTTATTTCTCGAAATATACTGCTTGCAGGGTCTTCATACTTTATGTATTCCTCATCGAAACCTCTATGATTTGAATGATGTCATTAGGAAACAAAACATTCATAGTTAATTCAACAGAAATTAATGATTTTAAATCGCGAATTGACGAAATGTCAAACACTCATTCTTTTATGACAGTTCGTATAGCGCCCCGTTCCAGGGGTTAGTCACCAGTTTTATAATCCTGATTGTTATTTTTTATTTTTATCTGGTATGTTTTTTCTATTATCATTTTTTATCTGGTATGTTATATTGTACCATTACTCTTTTTATAATAAATGTACATTTTATTTATTATTTCATTTTCAAAAATATAATAATTGAGATGGCGGGAAATATCGACGGCGATGATAGCGATTTGGAATTTAAGGCGACAGGCAATATATCAGAATCAGAAGATTTTGTCGAGGTACAGGATGAAGTATATTCTGATTTGGAGACGAGTGAAGAAGACAAAGAAATATTATTTACATCAAAATATGGATTCGAATGGAGTTCATTACGAGTACCACCTCAATCTTCGAGGCATCGGTCGGGTATCAAATATTCTCATCGAAGATTCTGGACTGAGAAATTCAAGTATAAATGTACATTCCATAAAAGATATGTGTTGTCTGTTTGTAAATGAAGAGGTGGTAAAAGTGATGTTTAAGAAACAAATCGTCATTTAAATCGAATTCATTCAGAAAAGAACCAACCAATATCAAAAGACGAGTTATATGAATTCATCGGAATATTGCTCGCACCTGGCAGAAATCGAACACGAAAGCTATCTTTGAGTGAATTGTGGATAAGTGAAAGTCCCTTTTGCCAGTCATTTTTCACAACAGCTCTGTCTCGAGATAGATTCATCTATATTTACAGTCATATTCGTTTTGATGATAAAGAAACCCGAGAAGAGAGATATCAGGGTTTTTTCAGATAAATTAGAACCAATTAAGTGGATTTCAAAAATGTTTATGGATATGTGCAAAAGCAATTATTCTCCATCTTCGAATATAACTGTAGATGAACGTTTGGCAAACTTTAGAGAGAATTGTTCATTTCGCGTGTACATGAAGTCTAAACTTGGTAAATATGGCATCAAAATCTGGGTTGCTGCCGACTGCGGCGGCATATGACGCATAACAAATTTACAGGCTTATTCTGGTATGATAAATAATCGTAGAGAGAGATAAATCAAGGTAACTGAGTAGTTACAGAAATGGTTCAACCGCAGTATGGCACGAACAGGAGGATAACCACAGGTATTTTTATTATCTCCATCAAATTAGCCGATAATCTTTTATTAAAAGGTTTAACTCTAACTGGCACGCTTCGAAAAAATAAAAGAGTAATCTCACTTGAATTTATACCGTCTAGAGAGAAAACAATCCATGGTAGCTGAAAATAAAATACTTGTTTCGTGTGTACCACAAAAAATAAAGCAGTATTATTATTATCCACTCAATTCAATGATGCAGAAATTGATTATTCAGAAAAACAAAAGCCACTATAGTAATTATACATCATTATAATAATACGAAAATTGGAGTAGATACGGGAGACCAAATTACTTGAGAGTACTCTTGCTCAAGGTCAACGAGAAGATGGCCTTTCCGTCTTTGTATGGAAATTATAGATATGGCTGCATTGAATGCATACCTCTTATGGATAGACAAATATCCAGAGTGGAAACAAAATAATCAATACCACCGAAAACATTTCACAAGAGAGTTAAGTTTGGAATTGGCAATGCCCAATATCTTAAAAAGGAAAAATAGCAACAACAAGATGCTTTTAATACAGTTTTAACATATTGTGGCGAGTCAATATCCGAAACATTAGTAAATAATACCCTGTTGGCACCCCGTGAGGTCCTCAAAAGAGGAAGTTGTGGGTTTTATTAAAAACATTCGAGAAAAAAAACCAGGCTATTCTGCAATATTTGTCAAACACCTGCGTGTTTAGTACGTAGAATATAGTAAAAAAAAAAGTGGTTTCATGCCCCAATTGCGATAACTTTCTCCACAGGATTAAACTTTGATTATATGATATGTTTGTCCTATTTTCAAATTTTCTGTAGTGTTTATATTTTCCAAATTGCATATATTTTATTGATTTGAATTTCGTGTTTGTTTATATATAATTTTGAATTTCGTGTTTGTTTATACTATATAAATTTCTCGCCCTAAAACCTTGATTTTTGAATTTATATACTCATTTTATATTTTGTTTATATGTTATTTATTGTCTTTATTCGAATTATGGTTTTATTGCCAAAAAAATACACGCTACATTTTATTGTATAATTTTATGAAAAAAAATTAAAAGGCTGGAAATCTCTTATCACGCATGCGCATTCTGAATGTTGCGCAGACCGAACGACGCAGCGTAAAAATAATATTCTTATAGAAATGCCTTTCTGTTTTAGCTCTTATTTTATCATTTCTTACCTTTATTTTATATTATTCGACATTTTATTACATAATAAAATGATGTTTATAGCTAATAACAAAAAATAACCTAGCATATTTTGCATAATTTTAATTTGAAACATACAAGTTTAGTGTACCCTCAGTGTCCAACGCCGTTACTGACGTAATTTTTTAGCACAGTAGGGGAAGTGTTAAAAGGTTGGAGACCTCTTTTCAGTCATGCGCATTCTGAACGTTGCGCAGACCGAACGACGCAGTGGGAAAATTATATTCCTATAGAAATTTCACTTTTCTGTTTCAACTATTATTTTATCATTTCTTACACTTATTTTATATTATTCGACATTTTATTACACAATAAAATGATGTTTATAGCTAATTAAAAAAAAAAAACTAATAGATTTTGCATAATTTTAATTTAAAACATACATTTTTAGTGTACCCTCAGTGTCCAACACCGTAACTGGCGTAATTTTTTAGCACAGTAAGGGAAGTGTTAAGAAAAAAAAAACATTTACGTTGAAATATAATTAAATTTATAAGAATAAAAAAACTTTTTTTTTTTAATTTTGTTTTGGTAAAATAGGTATGTAAGTAATAGAATGAACATGAAAATGGATTATTTGAAGTTTCTCATTGTATGGTATTTTACATAACAATCCCCAACATCAGGTTTACTTTCGCAGGTTTTGCAATATAATCGTGTTTCTTTTCTTCCACCTGGAATTTCTCTATTGGAACATACTGCGCAGTCCTTAGTTCCAGAACGTAGAATATGCAATTTATTTATAAGTCTGTCTTCTGTAGGGAGAGTAGCAGAGCGTCGTCGAAATCGAGTATCTCCTCGATAATCTCCTACTAATTGATCAACCAATCACTTTACAAATTTCAAATGTGTCATAGGTTTTTCATTGTTTTCTTCCTTGGAAACTTTATAAAGTATATGAGTTTATGACACACACCTCCATCCCCCAAAAAAAAATTTCCTCCACCATTTTAGGGACTCCTATAGTTATTGAAATGTGACCGCAACATGCCAGTGCAGAACGCATTGAATTATATTTCTCAGCACAGCTTATACGGTAATAATATACCAGGAAAGTACACGTGTCGCCCTTGGGACTTGTTTGTCTGAACAAAAGATTCCCTTGTGTTTTGATAGTGGTAATTTGTGTTGCTATATCGTCTCCTCAAGTGCGAGAAATAATATCGTTATCTGCAGAACTAACCTACCTTACTCGATCAAATTCTGTAACTTATTATTATTTAATTGTACTAATATGATCCTTAGTTAAATAATATTGAAAACTGGAAAACCGAATATATTAAAAATATTGAGAAATAAGACTTTATTTTCTTGGCGCCAAAGCGGCGACACTCGAGTAATACGGCAAACCATGCATGCCGCCTCTATGGCGCCATTCGAGTGCAAAGGGTTAAGACTTATTTGATAAAAACAATTGTGAAAATGTATATGTTACACTAAACACAATGACAAAATATAGCATGTAAGATAATATAAAAAAAATCTATTTCAAGTACTATACAAAATTTATAGAAGGAGCTGAGCGACACATGAAACATGTCTATATGAGAGGACACACAGGGTTGAAAAATATGATTGCTCTACTGGTATCTTCAAAGGCAGGCTGTTTCGACTTATAGGTTGATAGAATAATCAATGGGTGCGTTGTCTCAATAATTATCTAGAACGTACAAACCATGACTGTTCAGGACGGATGGGTTAACTAAATTATCCCTGAGCAAATAAAAAAGTGGACACCCAATTGAAGAGGTCTTCCACTCTCTAATGACCTGTAACTAAGCATCCCCAGTAAGAAGGCACTTGGGTAAAGCCAGGGATAATATCCATACTCTCTCATGTAGAGACAACGAAGAAATCTTTTCTGAACCCTATCTGACATGAGTGAATATGAAATCCAGGCTGGCGCCCATATTATGTTATAAAGCAATATTTCAAATGACTTCTGATTGAGGAATTATATAGTATTCTGAGTGTGTAGGTATCTGTGAATAGTTTGGTGGCACGAATTACAAACCCAAGCATGTTATTTGCTTTATTGCAGACTGATTTGATTTGCAAATCAAGCGAAACGTCACTTTCAAATAAAACACCTAAGTCCTTATTTTATCCGTCCTAGACAGTTGTTAACCATGAACGAAAATGAATAGCTCTTTGTATTCTTACAAATGAAATAACAAAACATTTTAAAACATTAAAGAAGAGTTTGTTACGAATGCTCCATTTATATATATTACAGATAGAATACGAGTGGTGCAACTGTATTTTTAACTAAAGTCTCCAATTTTGATACAGGGAGCATTTAGGACTCAAATAAATTGGGATGCGCCCAGTCAGTGGACCATTATGCGAATTGTAGAAAAATTCAATACACATGGCACTGTCCAGAGGACGCCCTACCATCGAAATCCAACATCATCGCCGCAGTGGCCGCAGCTATTGATAACAATCCTAGCATTTCAACAAGACAATTAGCGTTAAATACAGCTGTCAATCGAAGGAGTGTTTCGCGTATCTGACGAGGTGCACTTTGATTTAAACGGAAATGTAAACAAGCAAAATCGTCATATATGGGCCAATGAAAATTCTCAAAACATCCACCCAGTGAGGTTGCATGCAGAACGTGTGACTGTGTGGTATGCATTGTCTGCCAACTGTATTGTCGGCCCTTACTTTTTTGAAGAAAACGATGCCAATGTTACAGTGAATGGAGAGCGCTATTTTAACATACTGGGACAATTTTTTTTCCCAAAAATGCACCGAAGACGAATACCTTTCCAAAATGTATGGTTTCAACAAGATGGAGCCAGTTGTCAAATAACAAGACCAGTAATGGCGGCCCTGCATGAAAAAATAATCTCACGAAACATCGAACATCGTTGGCCCCCAAGGTCGCCTGACCTCACTGTTCCAGTTTTTTTTTATGGGGATATTGTAAGCAAGAGGTGTATAAAACTAAGCCATGCAATAAAAATGAGTTAAAAGAATCCATAAGGTCCGTTATTGAAGCAATACCCCGGGCAACATTAACAGCCGCAATGAACAATGTTTTGTTCAGATGCAGGGTTTGCATTAACGAAGGTTGAGGACATCTAAAACAAATCATTTTTAAAAACTAATTCCTATGTTAAAAATTTAATAGAATTCTTGATTTAAAACAATAAAGAATTAAAAAAATAACAAAAATATTCACATTTGTTTTTGTAGCAACATTCGTGCCCCACCCTGTACAAAAACCACACTATGATATTTCAAAAGGAGCCATAATGACTATGTAATAGTGTGTTGGTGCCCACCTTGATATATGCATGTGAAACTTGCATTTGGTAAAAGAATGATAAAAATAAGATTAATGCTGTGGAGACAGTGTGCATTATGAAAAAAAATGTGGAGTGATAATGTATGCAAGGTGGAATGAAGACCAAAAATGAATGCATGGATATAATGGATGTTTTAAGTAACATGAAGATAGGAGCTTTAAGATGGTTTGGACATGTGTAGTGAATTAATTACTAAGAAAGTATACAAGTCAGAATTGCAAGGTGTGTATGGAAGAGGTAGACCGAGGAATACGTGGCTGGATCAAGCAGACTAAATTTTGAATTTGAAGTAAGAAGTATGAATAATGAAAGATTGTGCAAGCCGAGATATATTAAAGTGGAGGAGGCAAAAGTTGTCTTGAACAGGGAACTTTGGAGATCTGTTCTCTCTACTTACCCCACAAGGGACACATGATGGTATATATGTATGTCTTCTTCTTTTACCTTGCCTTATCCCATTCATTTTGGGTCAGCTGCTTGGACATTTTTCCTCCATATCTCTCGATCTCGCCAATCACTCGGGGAAAGTCCGAGTCTCATCATGCCCTCTTTCACTTTCTTATATAGGCTCTTCTTGGATGGTTGTCAAATCAACGCAGTTTAAAAAAAATGTTAAAAAAGAGTAAAAAGGTGAGAGCAGGTATAATTCATTGTCATATACCCTCATAAACACATAAAATGTTGATAGACGTTTTAAGGACTCGCCAAACGTTGAAATGAACATTGATATACGTTTTCAGAATTGAGCACGTAAATCTTGTACATTTTTAGGAATTTTAACAATACTCGTATTTATTTATTTGAAAAATAATACATAGATACCACCTTCCAGGAAGAAAAAATAAAAATGTCTATACGGTACTACTATCGAGACTGGAGGAGCGTATTCAAGGGGCTCAGGGTGACAATGACAACACAACAAAATAAATTTTCAATTTTATTTGAATGTAGAGGCGATACAGTAGACCTGTAACGGTTCAGGTGTGTTAGCCGCGTTGGTCCAAGAATAACTCGAGGTGGGCGGCAATGCTGGTCCAAGCAGGCGGCTCTAGATGGGCGGCGATGCTGATTCCAGCGGGACGGTGAGGTTGCTCTAAGCAGGCGCCAACGTTAGCCTAGGCGAGGCATCAGGGCGGCTCTAGCAGGCGGCAACGCTGGTCCAGGCAGGACGAAGGCAGCCGGGATTGAATAATGACCGTGAACTCATATATATATTATATACTCATATATATACAACAGTGTCAAGTAATATCCACTTCATAAGATTTAGTAATATCCACTTCATAAGGCATTGTTAAACTACAAAATACACAACTAAATAAATATTTACGATAAGACAAAAAAACGTTACTATTTGATTAAGTAAATTAATTGACCGAAACTTCAAGTCCAAGCCAAAGTTATTATTCCTTTATTATTGTAAAAATATTGAACGTATTATTTTTAATTGTAAATGTTCTGTTTTATTTTAAGACCGGCTCTAAGAGAATCCTAGATCCTGGCAATGTGCATACTGATCCTGGCAACTGACGCGTAATAGTTCAGTCGCGGGCTTACCTACAGCTTTCTCCGTATATAGCGATAATTTATAGCCATGTTAACGTTTGTTGTCTATCCCGGTCTTATCATCAGTGGTGCCCATTAGCTTATGTTGCTATTAGGGTTATACCAGAGATAGGTCATATTTTAAACTTCTGTTGTGAGCAAGCTTACTTTCCCCTTTCTCTCGATTGTTTGTTTTCAAGAGAGAATTTGGTATATGCCTCTAACGAATAATAAATGAACTACAGTCAACTTCAATTATAGTGAACTCGGTTTTAGTAAACTTTCGGCTATAGTGAACCAATTTTTGTTGTTAGAACTCCATAAATCAATTATGTATGGTAAAAACCTATGTTATAGTGAACTAAAACTAGTAAATTTGGTTCACTTTAGCAAAAGGGTCACTAAAACCGAGTTCACTATAACTGGAGTTTTAACATTCATTAAGTTATACTTCTATTTTAATTTTTTTCCCTTAATTTTAACTTATTAAGCTTCTAGTTTTCATAATTTCATGTAATGCGTAAAAATAATTCATTGGTGTTTATTTTTAAGTATTTGAATTTCAAATATTATATTTTTGTGTTTATGTATGTTCTCTCTCTCTCTTTGGATAATGGCCGTGAACTCCTATATATGAAGGAGTATACGCCAGTGTCCAGTGATGTCAGCTTCATAGTATCTAGGTCAGTGTTTCTTAACCGTATTGAAAGAATCGCCCCCTTTATCACGGTAAAATTATCCAGCGACCCCCCCCCCCCCCACAAAATGCGAAATTCAAAATTTACACTTTTCTCCACGTATGTATTTTATGCAATCAATTTCCTACTATAAATAAAAAAATAGGAGAAATAAAAATAAAACACGTGATTATTTTTATAAACATTATGTACTATATTTATTGCCTTTTTTGTCATATTAACATTACACACATTATAATATTATTTCAATAAAAAAAGTACATGATTCAATACGAAATATGAAATTTTTAATAAAAAATAAATTTAATGAGATCCTCTTCACCTCGTCTCATGTGATTGCGCCAATTTTGTAATATTAGGTTCAAATTTACTTAAATACAATCTCAAATCTCCTCTTTGGCTTATTTGTAATATATGCATTACTGCACTAAAACCCTTTTCCACTAAATACGACGAAGGTAATGATATGATGGGTAATTTTACTTCTTTCCACAGAAGAGGGTATTGATGGCGAAAACGAACCCAAAAAGCGTCATAATCACATGGATTGAATATTATTTTAGCCTCACAGTCATTTTGTAGCTCAATAAACTGCTCTTTTAAATTTTGACTGACACTTTCTATGTCTGATATAAAATTGATGAATTAACCAAGCTGGTATTACAAGTTCCCGCAAGTCTTTGAATCGTATTATCATATCTTCGATAAGGGCGTCAATGTACAGTATGTTCCCAAATCAGAATCCTCGAGCATATCTTCTTTTAATTGTTGTAAAGAATCAAAAGAAGATATGATTGTGTACGCGATGATTTAGTGATGATGTGTGCAGTGCACGCACCAATTGAGCATACCTTATTTTTGTATTTCGACATAACGCCCACTGGAACTCCTGCAGCGCCCCCTAAATTCAAAAAAATTATAAACGCCCCCCCAGACCTCTAAAACGCCCACAAGGGGGCGCTGGCGCCCCCGTTAAGAATCACTGATCTAGGTAGTTCTATTCATATGGGCGACACGGCACATCAAGCAACTCGGCCCAGGACTACTGTTATCTAGTGAGATACTATGGAGTTAAACTATTTTACAACTAAACTACATAGTTTACAACTAAATTAATATTTACAATAAGATGATAGTTAAATGTATGTGAGCGAGCGAATGATTTAATTTACTATCGATATTTATCATATATATTATACATATATTTTATTACAGGTTAATTTTGTTTTTGTTAATAAAATGAGTGATGCTATTCAATATGGAAATTTTATTGAGGCTCAACAGGTGGGGAAGATTTGCGGGGAGTAATATTTTTGTTTGTTTTTTAAATGTCAAAGGGAAAGTATTCAGACAACAAGAGAAGAAGATATGTTCAAGATCTCCCTCCTCCTGGCCACAGTCACATAAAGAAGAGTCCCTTATATGTAATCTGGCCAGGTGGACAGGGGAACAGCAATGTCCAAAGCGTATTCGGCTTATAGTTGTCGCTTCTCTTCGAGTGCTTCTATAATTGGAAAACCAGGGTTTGATTGGAATGTAGGGTTGAATTGATGCATATCTTTTTCCCCTAGTGCGGTTCGAGGCATTCCAGTAATTTGTCCACTCCTCCATCATCAAAGAGCGCGCCAAAGGTAATAAGTCTTGTGCAGATGTGTAATTATATTTGTCTGTATTTCCTGAAGATGTTGCCTCTTTAGCTAGAGTATCTGCTTCTTCGTTACCCGAAATGCCTCGATGACTAGGAACCCAAGCCAGGGCGACATCAAGGCCCGCCTCTTCAAGGTTGTATATAGTTTCCCTTATATTAAGTGTTATACTATTTGGGGATCGAAATGGGTTCTTTCCTATTGCTTGAAGGGAACTTAGACAATCGGATACAATTAAAGTGTTTGGGATACTTAATTCTAAAGATGTTTGTAATGCTTCCAAGATTGCCAATGTCTCACCAGTGAATGTAGTTGAAAATTTGGGTAGTTTAATTTTTTTCTTGATATTTAAGCTTTCGCAATATATTGCTATTCCTACATGTTCCTCATTAGCAATCTTGGATGCGTCTGTGTAGAAGACAGTCCAGTCACTCCAATGGGTGTTAATGTGGTTGATGAAATCATAATTGGCGTGATTATTCGACTTATCAATACCAAGGGATTCAACAATGCGTGGATTTATAATTAAAGCTTGAAACGGGGTGCAGTATAAAGGAGGAATAGGGTTTTTTTGGACTACCACATTCAACGATGAGAATTTACGATAGCTTTGTATTAAAGGGGGGTGTGTTTTGTTTCTCCAAAATATGTTTGTGGGAATGAGATCTGAAAGTGATTTCAATTTACGCAGAAGGGGGTGGGATGTTGTTTTGTATATATTGAGGAAGTATCGGGTACCTAAGAACTGTCTTCGGAAGCAGAGCGGTGGGTCAACACATTCAACCTGTAGGGCATTTGTCGGCGTAGATTTCATAGCTCCAACTATAATTCGAAGGGCCTGAAATTGAATAAGGTCTAGTTTATGGAGGATATATTTGAAGGTTGGGTCCAATAAGAATGACCCATAATCAAGGTGGCTTCTGATGAGGGCGGTGTATAGAAGCCTCAAAGTGGTTGGGTGTGCCCCCCACCAGACTCCTGATACTGCGCGAAGAATATTTATGTTTTTTTGGCAGGTTGATGTTATGTTTTCAGCGTGATTTTTCCAAGATAACCTGGAGTCGAATGTCATTCCGAGGAATTTGTGTGAACTGTGGTTAAGAATAGGGGCATTGTCAATATAAATATTAGTGGTAGGCAGTTGTCTTTTCAGCGAGAACACGACAATAGAACTTTTGGAGGGGGGAAATATCTAATCCATGGTTTTTGAGCCACTTGGAGAGAGAGTGGAGGGAATTGTTTAATATTTTTTCTGCTATTTTAAAGGATTCATTGGACGTGTAAACCACGACATCATCTGCATATTGTAATACGACGGTATTGAGGGGAACCAGGTGAGCAAGATCTGCCTTATAAATGTTATAAAGGAGGGGGCTAAGGACTGATCCTTGCGGGAGACCCCTCCAAACGGTTCTTGTGAAAGACACCTCCTCCACTGATAGAAAGATGGAGCGTTCTGATAAAAGGTTAAATATGAGGTGGGTGATTTTGTTGGGTATTTTTTTGTGTAACATATTTTGTTTTAAAATATGTAAAATGACATTGTCATAAGCTGAAGTAATATCTAAGAACTAGTTTTTGATAAGTAAATGCGGAATGAATATCAGTAGTGAGAATAGCTTAATTATCCATAGCACTACGTGATTTACGGAAACCAAATTGATTAATATCCAGAATTTTATTGTGTTCTACAAATCATTCAAGGCGGTTTTAAATAAGATGTTCTGTGATTTTTCCCAAAGTTGATGCTAGGGCTATTGGTCTATAGGAATTTCCATCTGAAAGATCTTTACCCATTTTAGGTATTGGGATAATTTTAAATATTTTCCAGGACTTGGGAATTTTTCCTGTATTAAAAATGCAATTGACCAGTGTTAAATAATATTTCCTGGTGTAGGGTAGGGTTTTCACTAAAAAGGAATATGGGATGTTATCCAACCCTGGGGAGGAGTCCTTTGGGCTGGACAAAACCATGTTGAGTTCATTTTCTGTGAAAGGCGCATCTAGATGATGATTATGAGAGGTGAGAAAGTGTGTATATCGCACGTCATATTGGGTTGGAGATGAAGAAGGAGCAATTTTATTCAAAAAGGTGTGAACCCACTCTATTGGTATTTTATGTAAGCGGGTTGAGTAGATGGACCTAAATTTCTTCACATTCTCCCATACTGTTGATATTGGAGTGTGACAAAACCGTATCCATCCATCTTTCTTCTTCTTAGAAAGCAAGCGTTTTGTGATGGCTTGTACTTTACGAAAAAGGAGGAAGTTTGTCTCTGTCATGTTATTTTTATAGGATTGGTATACTTTTTCCCGGGATTTAATTGCATTTGAACACTCTTCATCCCACCATGGAGGGGGTTGTGGCTTAAAGAAGTGAGGTTTTTTAAGGGAGATCGAGTAGTGAGCCGCCTGGATCATCAACTTCACGAATTTATCATACAGAGTATGAAAATTTTTATGTGTCGGCCAATCTAATTGTTGTATTGAGGCATCGAGGGAGTGGTAGAATTTGTTCCAATTGGCTTTACGGGTGTTAAATTTATTACAAGTGGGGTTAATGAATGGGGGGTGAGGGGATGGAAATGTAATGATTATGGGGAGGTGATCACTCCCGTGGGGATCAGGCACTACATTCCACGATAGCGTAGGGGCTAATGTAGCTGAACATATAGATAGATCTATTGCGCTTGAACTTTGATTCGGCGGTGTTAAGCGGGTGGGTGATCCATTATTCAGTACGCAAAGTTCAAAATCGTCCAGAATATTCATAATTTCGGCTCCAAATCTACATGCTCTAGGTGATCCCCATAGCGTGTGATGGGAGTTCATATCCCCAAGTAAGATGATGGGATGAGGTAGTGTTGATATTATATTTCTAAGTTGTGAGATGATGATGGATGACGGGCGCGGGATATAAACTGATATATACGTAATATTCTGGACTCTCGCAGCGACTGCATTGAAGCTGGCGTCCCGAGAACCCAGAACCACTTGCGTATATGGAATGGATGATAAGATGAAAAGGGCTGCTCCACCCCTTCCATCCGCCCTATCGTCCCGTAGCCACGAGTACCCGGGAACATTAAATAATGTCCCCGGAGATAACCATGTCTCCGAGACGGCGGCCAAAGATGGGCAGAACTCACCAAGCATCAGAAGAAATTCAGCCTTGTTGGAGGGGAGGCTACGACTATTCCATTGCAATATTCCTGATGATAGGTGAGATTTTCTTTCGGCCATTTTTAATATTTAATTAAGGGAGGTCGGTCCGGACCTTCCTTATATTGCATCTGTTTCTTCAGGTGTGTTGATTTGGTAAGTTAAATTTTGTGTTTCGTTTAGTATTTCTTTGGCAACGTTGGACGGTATATGAGGAGAATTGTATAAGAAACCAGAGATGAGTGAGATGAGTTTATTTAATGTTGAAGACATGTTTGTATCTAGTGATTGTGCAGTGATTGGAGTGTCTCGAGGGAGGCCACATCCATTAAGAAGATTTGTGTTTGGACGCCATAAGAGGCCCTCAATCTCCCTCTTCGTCGAGGGAGTGATATGAGGGCGAAAAGTGGGACCTGATGGTTTGGTGGCATTTAACATTTTTGGTTTCCAGGACTTATGGTGGTTAACAGAGGGTGTATTTTGGGAAAGTGGGTGCGAGATTTGTTCACCGTGTGCCGTAACTTCGGCGAAGGATTTCACAGAGGTTGGGGTGGATTTTGATGCTTCCTGGTAAGACATGTTCTGGTCAGTCATAAGGCGTTTTATATTTGTTTGTCTAGTGAATTCCGGGCAGGATCTATCCACTGCCGTATGATGCCCACCGCATGTAATAGCACCTCTTGCACCCACTTTCCCAAAATACACCCTCTGCCATGTTGGAGCCGTTACGGAGCAGGTTTCACCGAAGTGAGATTGGCCACATTTGAAGCAACGTGCAGATGATCTGCATTGTTGCTTCGTGTGTCCAAAACGGAGGCACTGGTAGCACTGTATGGTTGGGAAATAGTAATTTTCTACCACTAAAGAGTTGTAGAAAGCATAGACCCTCTGAGGTAGGACCTGTCCGTCAAAAGTTAGTACCACTGTTTGTGTAGGGACCCATGTCACACCATCTGAGTTGGTTATTTTGCGGTTAAGTCTTCTGGCTTTCTGGACTCTTCCATAGCCATCCGGTACTTCCAGGTTTTCTATAATTTCCTCCTCTTTCCATTCAACCGGGATTCCTCTTACGAGGCCCATTTTGGTGACCATGAAAGAAGGAATAAATTATGTAAATCCATACTCGGCAAGGGCTCCATTTTGAAGGAAATTATTAGCTGATGGGAATTTATCGAAAGCTACAGCCAATCTATTTCGGCCTATTAATTTTATGCCGTTTCTTGGCGAAATGTCCGGAATTTTATTTTTTTTAAGAAACGTCCCAAAGGAAATTGAGTTGATGGATGTTCCTGGTGACTCTGAAGTTTTTTGTACATGTACCACGTAAGGGGATCGGTCACGTTAGCCGTATTCCCTTACCTGGGGAGGAGACGGGGTTGTAGGGGGTATAGGTGAGGATGTTGTAGGGGTTGTGACTGTTTGAGGTATTTCAGATAGTACATTAAGAGGGGTAATCTTTCTGTCCGGTGATTCTTGGCGGCTCCCTGGCTTTAGGTTCCTCGTTCTCTTTCGTTTGGTTTTATTTTTCACTTCTGTGAAGGACGAGACCGGGATTTACTCTTCAGTCAACAGCTCACTATCAGAGTTTAAATCTGGTGGTTTGGGATCAGGAGGTTTGTGTGGAATCAGTTTACCTACGTACTAAAAAAAAGAAAGAGAAAAAAAACGACACGAGGAAAATAAATTTAAAGAGAGAAAAAAAAACTACTTACCTTTGGATCTACGATGAAATCAACCACAAATATGTACACAATCTAAGTTAAAATACAATACGTATATGAATAATGGTTGTATGAACGGTTATTTGTTATATGATCTAAATTAAGATGAATTTAGTGTAAAAAAAGTTAGTATTTTTTTTTTAACCAACAATGTACAACTTTCCCGGGCCGACGACCAGAAAGAAAAAAACTTAAGTATGGTTGCATAATGCCTTAGAACACTCTTATTGATAAATGACAAAAAAAAAGAAGATGACCATAGACTATAGACATCACTTTCATTGTAATTATTTTTCAAATATGTCGGCTATGTTTTCTGTCAAGATTAACGTATGATCTAATCAAATATAACTTACTTTTATCTATTTATTATGAAACGTGATTAAATTTTGTATTATAAAAATTAAATAAAAAACAAAATGGATGTGTGCACCGCCCCAAATTCGATCGATGTTGAGGTTATTTTATTTGTTTACTATTAGTACTAGGTTATGTTGAAATTGACCATTTATTAATGATTATGCTATCTATTTATTTTGTTTAGGCCTTCCAATTCAAACTTCAACGTCGTGTTCACGTTTTCAAAACATCAAACTCGACGCCAAGCTATGCACTGAACTTAATTGCTGCTGCTAGTCGATTTGGTTTACTGTTTGTCGGTACTCCGGAGAATTCTTTACATGGTAAGAATATAGTTTAATTTAAACAATAAGTAAGGCATTTTAAATATTACTCACGGTTTTTGTTAGTCCTGTTTTGATCAAGTGTTGGTGATAAAAGGGCGTGAAAGGAAAAGAAAATGTGATATATGAGTGACCAGTAAAATATTAGAACAAATAATGGAATTCTGCGATTTTAAACGGAGTGTACTGATAGGAAACAAAGTCAATGGGGCGCTAAAACATATGCTGGAATCTAACAGTATTAAAATCTCCTAAGATGATAGTCCATAACAAGTTTTCTAATACCAACATTGACATACGGAAGCAAAGCGTGAACATGCAAAACTACAAAAAGGAGCCAAATAAATACTTTAAAAATTCGTGTATTGAGAAGAACATATAACAATACGGAATGAAGAAATAAGGTATGAATATGAACTTAAGGCTCAAGTGTTGAGTAAGGTAAAGAAGAGCACTTTGAGACGGTTTGGACATGTGGAACAATTCATTTTTCTCATTAATGTTTTACCCCCATACATCAATGTTTGCACTTACATTCTGTTGTAAACCATAACTTTATTCATAATATTACAGTGCACTGTATTGTGCAGAATTGTAGGTGAGTAGCCTGAAAAACTAGCCTTGAAATATACTTTCTAGTGGCCTGTTAATTACAAATAATTATTTTGCTAGAATTTAACATTTTTATTCAGTGTGTCCTTATTTTAAGCTAATGTATCAACTATTTTATTTTTAGTTCATTGTATATTCAGATATTAAAAAAAGTGTAATCCTGGATTGTTTATTTAAGATGATTAAATTATATTGTTTAATTTAGTATTTCAGATAAAAAGTTTGATACTCGAAGAAGGTGTGACGTGTCCGCGAAGAGTAATACCACTTCCAGCACAGCCAGTAAATCTCTCGCTTAACTGCACTCAAGATTTGCTCTGCATTGTTTATAATAAAAACAATAGCTTAACTGCAGCGATATATGATGCAAAAAAATGTGCATCAGAGGTAAATAAATGTTCAAATATAATTGTTTTAAATTGTGTTGTATTTATTAACCCTACAATCCGACTATGTGGCAATTTATTTCATCCAATTAGTACTTGATTTAGTAGAAAGATGTACTTGATTTTTTGTGCACCAACTTAAATCCCCCTGGTGGAAGACTGACGAAGCTCCAGAGGTTCTTTCATACTATGATCTTAGGTTATACATTCTATTTGAAAATGAATAATTTTAAATTGAATTTATGATGTGATTAATAATGGACAGTTTATTGATAATGTTCATGTTTATATATATATATATATATATATATATATATATATATATATATATATATATATATATATATATATATATATATATATATATATATATATATATATATATATATATGTATATGTATGTGTATGTGTATGTGTATGTGTATGTGTATGTGTATGTATATGTATATGTATATGTATATGTATATGTATATATATATATATATATATGTATATGTATATGTATATGTATATGTGTATATATGTGTGTGTGTGTGTGTGTGTGTGTGCGTGCGTGCGTGCGTGTGTGTGTGTGTGTGTGTGTGTGTGCGTGCGTGCGTGCGTGCGTGCGTGTGGGTGTGTGTGCGTGCGTGTGTGTGAGTGTGTGCGCGTGCGTGCGTGTGTGGGTGTGTGTGTCTGTGTATATCTGTTAATGTGTGTGTGTGCGTGCGTGCGTGCATCATGCATACATACATACATACATACATAATGAAGAGTAGTTGGATAAGTTGGAGACTCCAAAACATTTGCATTCTATTCATATGTAACCAAGAGAAGTATGACCACATGTGAATGTTTCGGAACAGGCTTCAACGGTTTAAAATTAGGCAGCAAAGGAACCTTCACAGTCTGTCAAAATTATTTTATTTGTTTAACTTTTTCATTCCTATCTTGGCCAAAAATTTCACTTTCTTTTACTACACGGAGATTCTTTTTGATCAGGCTATATACTGCTCTGCATACCAACACACCACATTTTCACTCGGCACAACTGGAACAAACTTCCAAGAGTTAACAGATGTGCACCATCCACATTTACGTTTAAGAGAGAATTTAAAAAATACATGACTCAAAATACCCTTCCATTCTAATTTTCCTTAGTTTCCCTTCTTTATCCTTGAACGAACTCCTTTCCTCTTCGACCATTATTGTTTAGAGATTCAATTTTTTTGTAAAATCTGTCATGGATGATAAACCGTTTAATGTATCCAAGATGGTTGGTTGGAAGAGCTTGGTTTATAACAAGCCCACCAGATGTACCATGTACACAAAATAATGAAAATAATAATTGGTCATAATGTGTACTTTCAATAACCCTACATGAATTGTTTTTGTGTTTTTTCTCTAGAATCTTACCCTTCTCAGAGAGATTCGTCTGAATCCATCACCTGGAGTGCAACTATGCAGACTGTTATGGAATCCATGTCAAGCAGATACCCTTGCTGTGTGTACATCCGATGGCAATATTTCTGTGTATCAATGCAAGCAGAATTCAATCGATATCCAATCTAAAGTAACCAAAGCGAGGTAAGAAAACTTATTCCTGTGAGTAGTATTGGATCTTCGATATCACTTGAAACATGTGACCTGCGTTAGTTTCGAATTGATTCTAGCTGGATCATCAAAGAGCTAGATTTTCTGGAATGATGGCTTCATCATCTCAACTAAGTAACTTTTGTAGAAGTAGAAATCTGCTCCTCAGACTGTGACATATTTCATCCTCAAAATTGACAAATTTCACAATGCACATATTTCTTAGCATACCATCACATGATGTGTTTGTTCACTGATTAAATCACCGTATAATAAGTGAATGTTTGTGATGATTCTGTTTCATGTATGATAGAGTCCACCTACTGTCTCCTTTTTTATGTAGATCTTGGATCTGTTACGTTAAAATCATTCCTGGGAGGTAGAGCACCAGCTGTGTCTCCACCTTTTAGGCGACCTTGCTGGCAAGTAATGTCCTGTGGAAATCTTGTGTGCCACTTTATATGGGATTCTATCTACATGGTAATACCACTAACATTTTCTTTTCCTGTCCTCTGTTTTGCAGGTCTGTATTATGTCCTCTGTTTTGCAGGTCTGTCGAATGTGAGAGTTTCTGACCCTTTCTTAGAATTTTCTTACAATGTTTCGTAATTGTTTATTGTTTAAGTTGTGTTGACTCTGGTTTCAACATTATAAGTCATAATCGACTTGACACACAGGTCTTAACAATTCAAATTTTACAATCGATTCGCATGTGTTTATTTTTCTAGATAGACAGATGTCAGATGTCTCTCATAGATAATCAGATGTTGCAGCTGCCTTATTTTTTTGTTCCCTCATTTTGCTGTAGAGATCATTGTGGCTGGAGATATCGATTCCTAAGTATTTAAATTACATCACTTGCTCAATAGGTGTATCATCAATGACTAGTTTTCATCTCTTTGGTCATTTGGATATTGTTGAATTCTTTAGTTTTGTTTATTGAGATGCTTAGTTGACTAAGATACCACCTACTAAGATGCTTAGTTTACTAAGATACCACCTACTGTGATGTGGAAAATAATCACCATAATGTCAAAGTGTTTATATTCCAAAAATCACATAAAGAATATAATAAAAATAATATTTAACAAGCACTGCTCTTGTAATACACCGGGATAATTTCTCCTGAAAAGAGCTTCGAAATAGACGGTAGAAACATGTGTAGCGGGGAGTTATGTAATTTGTAGAATAACAAACTAATTTATTGTTAAACATTCTAATATGGAGCTCCACAAAGCTAGAACTGAAACACTGGATAAATTGAAAATTAATCATTTATGGAAGGACAAATTTCATCATGCAATTACTGATGCATCAATACTTTAATTGTATTTCTATGAAATATTTATGTAATAGGGGTGGGGTGGTACCCATAAGTAACGCCGTTTTTTTTTCAATGAAATTCAAAACAATTTTTCTTATACTTTATTAAACTTTTCTTACACAAAATAATTCCCCATATTTTCTATAACCTTCTGCCACCTTTCTTTCAAATCATCCATACCCTTGTAAAATTCAGCGGGTTTTGACTGAAAATAATCTAAAAGGGCTGTATTCACCTCTTCTAAGGAATTAAAATTTTGATCTCTTAGAAAATGTTCCATAGAACGAAATAAGTGAAAATCAGATGGTGCGAGATCCGGCGAGTATGGAAGATGCAACAGGGTGACCCAACCAAGATCCTGAAGTTTTTCACGCGTCAATTACGGTCGCGCGTTATCGTGCTGAAGAGTAATGGTGCGTCTATTCACCAAAGCTGGCCTCTTTTGGTGCAATGCTTCATTCAATCTATCCAACTGCTGACAGTATAACTCTGCCGACACTGTCCGACCTTGTGGCAATAGTTCGAAGTAAATTATCCTTTAGAATCCCACCATACACACAATAACACTTTTTTAGAATGCAATGGCCGTTTAGGGATTGAAACAGCCTTTTGTCCACGTTTTAACCATTGTTTTTGTTTTTTCGTTATATTTGAATAGAAAACCCAATTCTCGTCACTAAGTCACAAAGAAATGGGTTTAATTGTTCTTTTTCTTGCAATAATCTGCTGATGCTGAGCCATGTTGCGGTCGGTCAACGTGTGTGGGACCCAAACACCTTTTGCCCAACTTCTTTAGGATCCTCCTGAGTACTGGACCAGGATGTACTGACCTTTTCCGATAATTTTTCAATGGTCAGCATCGGATCGTCTTCGATTGCAGATGTCAGGGCTGCTTCATCCGCCTGGACGGGTCGTCCAATTCGAGGCTCGTTTTCCAAACACAAACCACCAAATTAAAATTTTTTGAACCATCTTTGGCATTTCCTGACATTCAATATGTCACCGTAAATCTCGCAGATATCCTTCGTAGCCTCTGTCGCTTTCTTTTTCAAATGATATTGAAAAAGTATACAGCTCCGTAGATGTTGTTCCGACGGACACGTCTCTTCTATTGTTTTCAGAGGGATAAAAGAAACCGTTTTTTTTATCTCAAGGCCACGAGCAGGTAGCCGCTACACAAGAGAAACTTATAACACGTCCTTACTGCCTAACAGACTGAAGGAGACTATTTTAAAGATGGCGCATCAACAAAAACGACATTAATATATCTATAACAAAAGGATAATTATCTTTTAAATAAAATAAAAATTTTCAGGTCTTTGTCATGGAGTCCGAAAGGGAAACAAATTGTGACGGGTAATATTGATGGAACACTTAGTCAATTTAAGCCTGACCTCACCTTGGTAAAGACCATTCCTGCTCCCCATCTGTTTGGTGGTAATCCATCAGAGGCTATTGCCATCCATTGGATATCTAATTATCAGTTCAGCGTTGTGTTCAGAGACACCACTGACCCTGATAATAGACCTTGTAAGTTATTATTTTATTTATTAATGAATCATATTGAAGCTTCAAGGAAAGAACTTCGAAAATATTTTTATTACCACTGCATTAAAATTCATAGAAAGTCTTTTTCTCTGATTTTATACTCCCATGATTATGTGATATCAAAGTTGACAGGGAGAAATTCCGCAGACATATTGAATTTTAAAAGTTTGATCAATTCAGTATTTCTATAGTTACATTGTTCATTTGTTAAGATTTCAGATATTTATTACTTTTAGTTTTAAATTTTTTTTATTTAAATAATTTGGATTACGATATTTCATAATTTTATGAGAAAACATATATTTCAACTGCCAAAAGAACTAAAAAAAAGGATAATGAAAGATAATCTCTTTCACATTTTAATGATGAGAAATATGCGGGGCTAAAAAGGCTGGAAAGAAAAAAAGGTGATGCATGGTGAGATGAGGATGTAAGAAAGTGTCAAGGAGAAAAAACATGCATGAAGAGTTTGTAGAAGCAAGATCTAAAAAATAGCGCGAGTTTCAAAAGTAGACTGAGAAAGTATAAAGAGTGTAAGAGGAATATGAAAGCAATAGTTAGGGTGAAGAATGGAAGACGGTGGAAAAAAGCTTAGTGCAATGCTACGACAGAATATAAAATCTTCTGGAAGAAAATAAAGAACACTTGTGGAAATTTGAATGCAGGAGGAATGAGTGGAGGTGATGGTCAACAATGGAGCGACAATAACAGAAATAGAAAGTATGAAGAAAAAAAGGAATACTCGGAATTGAAGAAAAAATCCAAGATATGCGAGTGTGAGCAGGCCTATTGAATGGATGATATGTGTGAAATTGCCATAGAAGAGGTAAAAGCGGTTTTCAGGAATATGAAAAAGAGGCTAGCTACAGTAGTAAGTGTAGTAGGTAAACCATATGCAAGGATTGTGATAGAGCGAGTGAGGAAAATAACTGAAATGAAAGTATGAAATGTACAAGGTGCGCAATATGAATAGTACCAAAAATGATAATACATAATAGTGTGTTGGTGCCTACCTTGATGTATGGAAATGAAAGTTGAACTTGGCAGAAGAACGATGAGAGTAAGAGCAGTGTTATGAGTGCACTAAACATTTTTTTTGGAGTGTCAATGTACGAAAGACGGCAGGATGAAGACATCAGAAATGGGTGGATCTTTTAAGTAAGATGAAAGGAACTTTAACACCTTAAAGACCGCATGTAAATGTATGAGATATACACTTAGGACCGCATGTTTTTGCGCAAAATTGTACTTTTTCCCAAAATGTATTAAAATATTTTTTTCTTTTTTATTTATGAATCTTTCAGGAATTGTAAAACATGATTTATTCTTTGAAGTTTTGAATAAAAAAACATTTTTCATTGTGTTTTTATATTTATATATTTAATCAAATGAATATTTTATAAATAATTATTAAATAAGGTTGAGAGTCACTGTCAAAATAATACTATTCGTTTAATGGTTCAAAGATAAAATTACAAACGTAAAATAACTCCGCTTGATGGCTCATTTTACAAAAACAGATGTTGTGAAGGAACAAATCTTCGCATATAAGAAAAAATGTTACGGGTCCTTGACATTTCGTAAAATATAAAATTGATTATGTTCAAAAGTGTTAAGTTGATTATTTTAAGCTCAGCTAAAATAAAAATAAACAATTCACCCATGAGATAAGTGTTCTTATAGAAAAAAATATATCTTTGCATTTCGACATACGATATTGAAATATTTTCACCTGATTATTATTGCTGCTCTTTATTTATTTTCTTGCATTAATTTTCATTAATGCAAGAAAATAAATATTAATGAAATTATTTTTCAATTTGCCTCAAGATGGTGTAGAGTTCGATTAAAAACAAAAAAATATCCAAACAAATTCGGTCGGACCACAAAAAATATCACAGACACTCGAGATAAGATTTGAAAAGGGCGAATCCAGGTCAAATTTCATAGTCGTAAAATCTTAGAAATGAGATACTAATGTTCATGAAATTGACTCATAGCTATGACACGAACCTTTTTAAGTGGCATGAATTTATTTTCGAATGAACACATGTTTTGTTTTACTCAATAGATGGCATTGAGTTCGACTACTTATAAATCTGCGATAATGCGGGACCGGTCCTTGACGGTTAGATCAAATTTCCGCACTGCCGGTCGTTAAGATTGTTTGGAGATTAATGCTGTAGAGAGAAAATTTGTGGAGTCAATGTTTGATAGAAGGCGGAATGAAGATAGAAATGAATACATGGATAAAATGGATGTTTTAAGTAAGATGAGGAAAAGAACTTGAAGATGGTTTGGACATGTGGAGAGAATGAATAAGGAAAGAATGGCTATGCGAGTATATAAGTCAGAAGTGCATGGTGTACGTAGAAGAGGTAGACCGAGGAAAACGTGGCTGGACCAAATAGACCAGATTTTGATAGAAGATAAAGTGAAAAGTATGGATAATAAAGATTGTGCATGATGAAATATATGAATGTGAAGGACGCAGTTGTGTGCTTGGATAGAAAAGTTTGGAAATTTGTTCTCTCTGCCTACCCTGCAAGGGACTCATGATATATATATATATACATTTTAATGATTCTGATTATTCTGAATGTAAAAAAACACATTTTAAATATGAATTATATGAAACCAGTTGTACTCGGTGTATGCCCTTCTTGCTGGTATTTAAGATATGACAAACGAAAAGGTAGAAGATATTTAAAAACATTCAAAATTTACATAATTAGAATAACATCCCTGGTTTAATATATGTTATAAAACATATCAATGTTGGAAGATAACTAAAAAACATTCACAAAAACAAAGTCATGGAAATAATCTAGTATTCTATAATATACCACAAAATAATATTGATTTAAAAAAAATTCTAGGTGTCACTATTATCAACACTCCGAAGGTGGGGACCCCATCATGTATTAATTATGAAGACATTTGCTACAGCATGGGGAACTCCAGATCGATGCAGTATTATTTGACACATTTTCCAACATGGTTAGTTGAACAGTATACATAAATTTCTTTTAAGTTTTTTTATTACATATTATTTTTCTTATGTTAACGTTATTTTTCTTGTTTTAAGGGGCGTTTTATTGGCTTCATCAGCAAACAGTGTGGAAGTAGGTGTTTTGGGAACTGCAGATCAAAATAATTGGCAACAATGGATTCAGGTATTTTTTAATCAAATCTTTAAAAAAAAAAAACAAAAATTTCACACTCACTGAAATTTTGTACCTAGCTCACTAGGTCCCAAAATGAATCATTTGAGATAATAGAAAGTTCTAAAAATTTAGTTTTTCTCAAAATGATAAACACTGTTTGACTTTCACTATATTTTTCTTATGATAAATATACTCTTAGCAGATTCTTTTCTCCTTTACATCTGCCATTTCAGTTGAAGAGGATGCAATGAAACACAATATTAAAACTCAAGAATGCGACCTCTTAGCTTGCGAGCTGGGACACACTGATTCACAAATATTGCTGCACTTGTTTTCTAGCGGTGGACGGTCATACCCCACAATCAATTGGCATGTTTTTCAAATCTCTCAAACTTTTTTATTGCACCCTACATACATAAAAACAATAGGATTTAAAAAGCTAAAACAGTTTTCTGTAATATTTTCAGTTCTCAAAACTCGTTCTGTAAGAATAAATATTAAATAAAAGATACTTTAATTATAGGCCGATGAAGCTCGAGCCGAGCTACCTCTGACAGATGACAAACAAGAAAACTACCCAATTGGTGTGACATTGGATGATGCCGCCATTCATCAACTGCCCTGGGGTAATCACTTTTAGGATCCTTTATGTTCAATCAATACATATTAACTCAGTATTAGTGCTGCTATCAGTGTCACTAGTGATGAATTTATAACTGTATTATTTGATGAGAGTTTGTGCATATATTAATACGTATCAGTCATATAACATATATGAATATGTCAACGTAATATATATATATATATATATATATATATATATATATATATATATATATATATATATATATATATATATATATATATATATATATATATATATATATGTATGTATGTATGTATGTATGTATGTATGTATGTATGTATGTATGTATGTATGTATGTATGTATGTATGTATGTATGTATGTATGTATGTATGTATGTATGTATGTATGTATGTATGTATGTATGTATGTATGTATGTATGTATGTATGTATGTATGTATGTATGTATGTATGTATGTATGTATGTATGTATGTATGTATGTATGTATGTATGTATGTATGTATGTATGTATGTATGTATGTATGTATGTATGTATGTGTGTATGTGTGTATGTGTGTATGTGTGTATGTGTGTATGTGTGTATGTGTGTATGTGTGTATGTGTGTATGTGTGTATGTGTGTATGTGTGTATGTGTGTATGTGTGTATGTGTGTATGTGTGTCTGTGTCTGTGTGTCTATGTGTATGTGTCTGTGTCGATGTGTATGTGTATGTGTATGTGTATATGTATATGTATATGTATATGTATATGTATATGTATATATATATATATATATATATATATATATATATATATATATATATATATATATATATATATATATATATATATATATATATATATATATATATATATATATATGTATATGTATATGTATATGTATATGTATATGTATATGTATATGTATATGTATATGTATATGTATATGTATATGTATATGTATATGTATATGTATATGTATATGTATATGTATATGTATATGTATATGTATATGTATATGTATATGCATATGCATATGCATATGCATATGCATATGCATATGCATATGCATATGCATATGCATATGCATATGCATATGCATATGCATATGCATATGTATATATATATATATATATATATATATATATATATATATATATATATATATATATATATATATAACAATGGATGAAACTTGGATCCACCACTATACTCCGGAATCAAATCGGCAGTTAGTTGAGTGGAGAGCAGCCGGTGAAAGTCGTCCGAAGCGACCAAAAACTCAAGTCGGCTGGGAAGGTTATGGCCTCCGTATTTTGGGATGGGAACTTCGAATTGCTTCCGCACCCACCGTATTCTCCAGATTTGGCCCCCAACGAATATTGGCTGTTCGCAGACCTCAAAAAGATGCTCCAGGGAAAGAGATTTGGCTCCAATGAAGAAGTGATTGCCGAAACTAACGTCTATTTTGAAACCAAAGATAAATTGTTCTACACGGCTGGCATAGAAAAGTTAAGAAAGCGTTGGAATGAATGTATCGCTCTTGAAGGAACTATGTTGATGAATAAAGAAGAATTTTGGCAAAAAAATGTTGTTTTAGTAGTTAGTCCAGGGACTTATTGATCGATGTCTTATACTGATCTGATAGTCAAAACTGTAGAACATCCCTTATTCAGTAACAAACCGGATTCACAAAGTCCTTTAAAAGAATTTACTGAATTTTACATAATACCAACTCGACCAAGATAAAACTTAAACAAATGAATTTGCTACTACGTGATAACAGAGACCCCTATTCTGCATCCAATACTTATTCAAAAAATTTGCAGGAGCTATGATTCCAATTTCTGTATTATGGGATTGCATGCTGCAGAAGCTACAAATAACTCTGTGGCTACCAGAAAATGTGTTATTACTGAAAACAATTTAAGATGTTGACGATCGCAGAAACATTACCTAATAAATACATATAATATAAGAATGGTATTATTGTTTCATTCAAAACTGTGTGTTTAATAGTATTCAGTTTTAATATTTAAAAAAAAGCATTGTAACTCTATTTCTAGATTATAATGTTTATCAGTCGCAGTTCATTCTGTATCATCACGATAGCCTCAGGCACAGATCTGAAATATACTCTAGAACCATTTCATTAACTAAGCCTCGACACTAAGCACAGTTTAAAATAAATCCATTCATGACAGTTTAGCCTTTGCAAATTCTTAGGAAGACTAAAACATTATTTGGCAACCTATATGACTCCCGAAGATCAACCTAGTAGCTAGCTGCATTGAAGATGGTTTGGGGTAAAAAAATAAATTATGATAATTTGTTCTTTCACATAGTTATAAATATCTTCATTTCACAGATACTTTGATGGTTTATGTAGAAAGATAACAATTATCAGATGATTCTTGAAAGCTTTCAATCATTTCAATGGAGAGACTTAAATAATAAGATATGTTATAGTTCAGAAAATCTAGATTGGGTCGTGTGGCGTTTTAAACATCATGTCTCAAAGGGATGGGGTAAAATCTTTTTTTTTACAAATCGAATAGTTTTTTTATAAATCATTTTAGACATTTAATTTTAGGTATAAAAAAATCGAAAATCCAATTATCAAATACCCCATCCCTAGCAAATGCAGAATAATGTAGTGACTTTTGACAAACGTCACCAAATATTATTTGATTTTAACAAACTGCCACATTTTTGCTAATTTGTAACAAGATGTATTAATTTGTCATTATTGTTAGTTTTATGTAATGTATTGACCTAAATAACTTGCTATTTATTATAATCGAGGCTTATATTAAAGTTGATAAAATAATTAAAATTACTGAACGTTGTTACAAGGTTGTATTGAGGCAAATTTGTCAACTGTCAAAGGACCCATCCTAGAATTTCCATTCCATCCTAGAAGTTAAAGTTTTTAAAATAATAAATTAATGTACTTATATGGATAGAAATAACTAATAAATGAAATTATTAAATTTTCAGGTGAAAATTCATTCCTTCCCCATATGCCAATGATGCACATCCTGTCACACACTGGAACTCTAGTGTCCTTCTATGTCCTGAACATCACTAAAGAGGCCGCCCCACTCTGCAGCCCTCCTGAAGAAGTTGTCATCCCTCAGCATCTTATGACTCTGTGAGTCTTCATTTTTATGTTTTGACTTGTTTGTCATGATCAATTTATTTGGATATTTCTTATAAAACATTTATCATTTCAGAGAAATTGAAGCGGAAGTTGCACCACCTGTCTATCAAGCATTAGCTGTTTCAGAGCCTCCGCCAAATCTTCAACAAGATTTTTCTTTTGCTATTCCTCCAAATGCAATCACTTCAACACCTACAGTGAGTGACAAAAAATTATTTTATTCCTATCTATACTTTCTTATTTCTCAATACAATGAAGGATCATACAGTATCAGGCTCTTATTTATGTCGTAATAAATTCGATATCTAAACAACTTTTTTATCATTTACTGTAGCAATCAACTGTGTGTTTATCTATTAGGTGTTAACATAAGTTGTGTCCGTTTTTTTTCAAATTTAAAAATGAGGACCAAAAGTAAAACAAAATGGTAAAGGTTATACGTCATTCGAAAGAAAATTTTCTGCTCTACAAGATATTGTGTTTGCTTTTACATTACATATATTATTTTATTTGATTACAAGCCTTCAAAATGGAATGTCAAGTAGACGAAAGTGAGCATTTTCGACACCTCCTTCTGGTCGCATTTAATCGAGGGAATAAAGCTGCCAAAGCTGCTCGCGATCTTTGCGAAGTGTATGGTGAAGATGCTATGAATGAAAGGACAGCTCGTTGATGGTTTTTGCGTTTCAAAGACGGTAATTTCGATCTGAAAAACATGGAGCGTTCCGGACGACCAGTGGACTTCGATGAGGACCGCTTAAACCATATTATTCATGAAGATCCCCTTCAAACCACCGTAGAATTGGCTGAGCAGATGAATTGTGGTCACATGACTGTACTATATACCGCCATCTTAAATCAATGGGAAAAGTTCAGAAGTTCGGCGCTTGGGTTCCACATGTTTTGAGTGAAAACAAAACTCAACATTCGACAATTTCTGCTGGTTTGTTCGCGCGTCATCGAGCTACGCATGGCCACAAGCAAAGGTTCCTTTACCACATCATTACTGGTGATGAAAAATGGTGCCTTTATGTGAATATGAAGAAACGGAAAGAATGGGTGAGTTATGGTCAACAAGCAACAACCAGAGCGAAACAAGGTTTGCATCAGCGCAAGATGATGATTTGCATCTGGTGGGATTGGCAAGGTGTCATCCACTATGAGATACTTGAACGCAATCAGACAGTCAACGCGGAGCTATACATTCTGCAAATGCAGCAGCTCAACACTGCAATTAAAAAAAAAAGACCGGATCGGCAATATGGTGTTATTCTGCAACACGATAATGCCTGCCCTCATATCGCCAACATTACAAAAAATACCATTCAAACGCTTGGTTGGGAAGTCCTGCCACACCCTCCATATTCTCCAGACCTCGCACCGTCAGATTTCCACCATATCCGGTCTCTTTCGAACAATTTGTGCGGCGTTTCTTTCAATAATGACGTCGAATTGCGGACATAGTTGGACGAATTCCTCGAGTCAAGAATGGATGGTTTTTATCGCACAGGCATTGAAAAACTTGTAGAACATTGGCAAGAAGTTGTAAATAATGAAGGAGAATACATTATTGACTAATATGTTGTAAAATAATGAAGGTGAATACATTATCGACTAATTTGTTGTAATTTTTTTTTTTGTCCTCTTGTTCTCTTCATTTGGAAAAAAACGGACACAACTTATGTTAACAGCCAATATATTATCTTTGTAAGTGAAAAAACAGTAACTACACAAATAATCAAAAGTGATATTTGCATTCAATTTGTCTTATTAGATTTGCATTTGATTAGTGTCTCAGTTTCGATTCAATTCCATTATTCAACGACTTCCATGGCCTAGTTGGTACTAGCACGCATTAGTCATGTGCGAGTATTGTTGTCTGTCTATGTCCAATAATATTTAAAACATGTATAATGGCGAACAGTATTTATAATCTGAAGGTTTGATTACTGTGGCCAAAGATAATGTTGTCTCGACCAGTCTTACTCTTTGACTTATGCACACCACCAATTTGTTACAGGGGTACCATACGAATGAATGAATTTTAAAAAACAAATTTCAATAGATTTAACAAATTTAACTAACTTTTATATTTCAGGGACTTGATTTAAGTTATTGATTATCATTAATATTATAGATTTCCTTTTTTGACAAAATGATTTTCATCGAAACGTGACAAAAATGTAGTTCAAAGATGAATAAATACTCGTATAACACTTTTTTCTTAATTTATGCCATTAATACAAAAATGCAATTGGTTTATTTAAATTTATTGCTCTATTAAAGTACTCGGTAGTGTAGTATTTTTTCTAATAAGTTCAGCAAAAGAATTTTATTTCTTGTACATTTCTTTAAAGAAGTATAATTACATAATATTATATTGGGAGTACAAATTAGTTCGGTCCATTTCCAAAAGATGGCTCTGGCTGTTATGAATGGTTCACAGTGACAGCCGATTTTGGCAGTTTTAGAGAGGTTAGACATTTGCCAATAATATTCAGTTTATATCGCTTTGAGTTTCATGCAAAAACCTTGTTTTGTACAGTGTTAAAAATGTCGAATTTTGTGTTAACCAAGCAGCATTTGCGGGAGGTTTTAATTTTCTGCTTTAATTGGAAGAAAAGTGCAGCTGAAGCCCATCGAATGCTTGTCGAAGTTTATGGTGACACTGCTCCAACTGATAAATCATGTAGGGAATGGTTTCAACGTTTCAAGGATGGAGATTTCAGCGTCGAAGACAAGCCTCGCTCTGTGCAGCCAAAAAAATTCGAGGACAAAGAATTAGAGGCATTACTCGAAGAAGATCAGAGTCAAACGCAAGAGGAGCTTGCAGAATCATTGGGAGTGACTCAACAAGCCGTTTCCGTACGATTGAGAGCCATGGGAATGATTCAAAAACAAGGAAATTGGGTGCCTTATGAACTGAAACCGAGAGACGTTGAGAGGCGATTTTTCACTTGCGAGCAGCTGATTCAAAGGCAAAAAAGAAAAGGTTTTTTGCATCGGATTTTAACTGGAGATGAGAATTGGATATTCTACGACAACCCCAAGAAGAAAAAATACTACATTAAGCCCGGTCAATCGTTGCCATCGACCTCAACATCAACACCAAAACCGAACATACATGGTTCGAAGATCATGCTCTGTATTTGGTGGGACCAAAGGGGTGTTTTTTACTATGAGGTGCTGAAACCTGGCGATTCCATTACAGGCGATCGGTATCGGCTACAATTAATTAGTTTGAGCCGCACATTGCGAGAAAAATGGCTGAAATACGAGCAAAGACATGATAAAGTTATTCTTCATGACAACGCTCGGCCTCATGTCGCAAAAGTCATAAAAAAATATTTGGAAACGCTCAAATGGGATGTTTTACCTCACCCGCCGTATTCCCTGGACATTGCTCCTTCTGATTACTGGTTGTTCCGAAGGATGCAGCACGATTTGGCAGGTCACCGGTTCACTTCTTTCGTAGAAACCGAAAATTGGCTCCAAACTTGGATCGCCTCAAAAGACGAGTAATTTTTTCGAGATGGAATTCGAAAATTGTCTGAGAGATGGGAAAAAGTAGTAGCCAGCGATGGACAATACATTAATTGATCTGTTCATTCATTTTGTTTAGAAATAAATGCATTTTTGAACACAAAAAAAAAACGGACCGAACTAATTTGTACACCCAATATCTTCTAATGAGCTTTGAAAATTCAGATATTTTTATGAATTTTCGGAGTTGAAACAATTCACTTTTAACAAAATATTATTTTATCAAAGTAGGTGTTAGAGATTTGAACATTATTTTTAACTTATTTTAGCTCTGTTAAAAAAAATATCTTAATACGTTGACACTATAAATGGTATTTGTAATATTTTTATTGTGTTGTTTTTTAAAGATTCCAAAATCCAACAACAGTCTATTCAATGTAGGCACTACATCTAAACCAGTGGTGACTAATTTATTTGGAGTCAAAAAAGATCCTGAACCTGTGAAGCCTTTAATGGAAGCCCCTGCAAAGCCTTTGTTTATTGAAAACAAGCCTCAGTCTCCTGTTGTGTCGAATTTCGCACCATCTCCAAATAATGCATTTAGCTCTATAAAACAAGGTAAGGTTTAGGTTTAACCCTTATATCACCAGTTTGCCAATCTATTAGCGCACCTTTATTACTATTGCCCGCACACAGAAAGCCCAGTAACACTGATCCATTGTCTATTTGTCAACTGTAATTTTTCATCAGTGTAAGTTTATAAACTCATTTTTTAAGCATTTAAATGTATACTATTTTTTCACAGTAATACATGGCTCTTTTTATTTACACCTATTAAAAAGGGTATAAATCATAAAACTAACCATTTGCCTCAATTGATTCATGTATTAGCAAGCACAAAGAATATATATTTTTGATAATAAATAACCAAAAGAACACATCATGTCTCCTCCATGGCTTTTGATCTAATGCTTGTTAGTCTCTTGTTTTTCCATTTTTCATTAAAAAATCTATGAATTTCAGCTGTATTTATTATAAAATGTTTATGTAATTATTTGACATTTAATGAATCCATTCTTTCAACATGACATTGTAAATTTAAGTTGATTCTGTTACAAATGAACTCATTTCTAGCCACGTGACTATTAATTTCAGTTGATTCTGTTCCATATATGGATCCATTCTTGCAATATGATTGTCCATCTGAGTTGATTCTGGTATAAATATAGACTTAATCTTGTAATATGAATCTGTAAACCTGAAACCTGAGTCAATTCTGTTACATATAGGTTCATAACTTGAGATTGTCATTTTGTTGTTATAAGAAGTATATGTGTATTATACAAGGTGAGGTGCATGGCCACATGGTAACATACTGGACTTCCATGCGGAAGGTCACTGGTTCAAACCACACACTGTACTACTTCCCTCGAACGACGTAGGCTTTTTTCAGCCTAGTATTCGGGGCTATAAGGTTACCTATAGAAGTTATAGATTCCTTATACCCCTGAATACTTGGCTAAATCTATCCTTTCAAAAAAGAGAAAAAAAAGTCATTGTGCTCCGATCGTCTTACATTGGTGTGCCATTGGATCAAGTACAGCTGTTTGACTGGTGCAATGGCTTAATCACTTATCCATGGCACAGCTTTGCTTTTCAAATGAATTGACGTTGGAATGGCAAGGGGATCCTTGAATACGAGGGCCAGCAATGACGACATATTATACAAGTAGGCCTTTTATGACATCTCTGTTAATGGAAAGTATATATATGGTTATGATAATTAGTAAACAATAAATTATTAAATGCTGTAGAAATTTGTGCATTGAGAAGAATAGATGGATACGGAATTATGTGATTAGGGATAAATGTGAACTTAAGGCTTGTATATTGAGTAATATGAAGAGGAACACTCTGCGATGGTTTAGGTTTATGGAATGAATTAAAAAAGATAAACAAAACAAAGATACAGTGAAAATGAGAGTGGAAGACATGTTAGAAGAAGATCAAGGAAAGTATGGTTGGATCAAGTGAATGATATTTAGAAAGTAGGAAATTTTGAAAAGTCAGTGAAATTGTACGAGGTGTATGGATGTAGAAGAGGCGAAAGATATGTATTGTTATAGGAAAGTCTAACACTCTCTTGCCTTTGCAAGATGGTATCAATGTATGATAATGAGTAAATATTTGCTTTCAGAACCTAATTCAGCTTTTGTAAAACCACAGAGTCTTTCCAATAGCCAAGTGGTACAGCAACAGCAACACGTAAGTTTAATTTGCTATTTCTTCATAATTCTTATACAGGAATACAGGTGGTTCTCGACTTTCGTACATTCTACTTTTGTACAATTTGCTATTTTGTATTGTACAGGGAGGTCCAAAATGGAGTGCACTTTTGAAAGTTTGAAATAAAAAAAATCTTTACATCTGGAACATATTTATTAATTATAACTTAAAGCTAATAAAATGCAATTTTACTTCTTAAAAATTACATTGTCCAAATGATGTCCTTGGCGGTTACGGCACTCTTCCAATCTGGCATGAAAGTTTTGGAAAACTTTCGTAAGGGTTCCCGTGGAAATGGACTCCATTTCTTCTCGAATATTCAGCTTCAACTGCTGCAATTGGAGTAAACTTTATTTTTAAGGTAACCCCATAAAAAAAATCGGCTGGCGTCAGATCTGGGCTTCTTGGGGGCCAGGTAATGTTAACCCTCCTTGAAATCAACTTTTGTAGAAACATGTCTTTCGCTACACCAATGCTCTCGTTTGAAGTGTGACACGTGGCTCCATCCTGCTGGAACCACATATTCCTGTTGTTGCGTTGCGATTCCTGCAGTTTTGGAGCCAGGTAGGTCCTCAGCATAGCCGTATATCGTTCTGAATTATCGGTAACTGTCCGGCCACGATTGTCTTCAAAGAAAAACGGCCCGATGATACCCCATTTGGCAATTGCCACCCATACAGTAACTTTTAGGGAGTGGAGGGGCCTCTGATGTTTCAACCTGGGATTCTCTGCCGACCAATACTGACAATTTTGTTTATTGACAAATCTGTTCAGGTGAAAATGGGCTTCATCCGAGAAAAGGATGTTATTGAAGTTAGTGAAGGTGTCGAGCATTTCATTAGCGGAATTCAACCTCGATTCAAAGTCTGCTGGTTTCAATTCTTGGACTAGTTGGACTTTATAGGGATGCTATTTCATTTAAAGCCGCAAAATTCGCTGTAACGTCGATTTAGACACACCTAAAGCCGATGAACGTTTGTGCGTCGACATTCTTGGATTCGTGCGTAAAGATTCTCGAACTCGCTCAATGGTTTCGTTGATAACATTTATTTTGTAAATCTCACTAATTCGATTTTGCGATTCGAATTTCTTGACCAAGCTCTCCATCAGGTAAACTAAACATTTATCCTAATATATTACCTATAATATATGGTGGGAGGATGTTTCTAGTAGAAATATTGAAAAGAGTGCTGACATGTTGGTAATGTTTTTCTTTATCCCTTATCTTTTACATCCTACGAGCCCATCACACAACACTTAGGTTAGGTTATGTCGATCTCCATGATTTACTTAAAAAAAGATTTAATTTTGTTTGAAACTTATTCATTGCAAACATCAAAACATACGAAAAGTATTGTTGACATTCATATCAAAATCGCAGAATTACTCTGTGTAATTTTCTTAAAAATAGTTGTGAATTTGACAATCTTTACAATTCTTATATATTTTGTCTTCATTGGAAACCGCAGAATTTACATAAAACTTGGCTCTTTTGAAAATAAAAAATAGCTTACTAGTTTTTAATTTTTGTATTTTGCAAAAAAAAATATAATCCTTAATTTGCATTTTCCCGTGATTTAGTTTTTTTGCCAGGTCCTTGAAAAATGTAATTAAGAATTTTGCTCGTATGTATAATATATAAATTAAGGAAGTAAATTTGTATTTACATAATGTACGAGTACTAATGCAAAGTTACAATCCTTTTTAGAATATCAATCAAGACATTATTGTATTGTACTACACTTTCATTGTTTACAATACAACCTGGCAGCAATCTCTGCCTATCAATCAGAAAGATGTTAAAGAGGCATTAAGTGAAAACCAAACTGTAATATTATTTTTTTTAAATTAAGTATCATAGAAAATTGAACCTACAACACCTGAGTTAGAAAACAGGTGTCTGGCCAACTAGGCCATGGAGATTGTTATTATTTTGTGTTATAAATTAATCCAAATCTCTCCAGTGAGGATTGGAGGATGGATTTATATTTTTCTTTTGGGATTTGCTAAGTACTGTGATATATATTTAATGCAGTCAGCAGTCTTAAAGAAAACAATTCTAGGACGCATTTGTTATTAAAACCCCCACACACCAACTTCTAGACTTAATATTGATTATTTTGTCTATAATTAATATTTGTAAAATATTTTTTCAGAATTTACAAGTTCAAAATCATGATATTAAGCAAAGTGTTAGTCAGCAACAGGAAGATGATAAAGCAAAAGTATATGAAGCAATTATCAATCAAGCATCAAACGACACTATAAAAGGGATGCTACTGAAGGAAATGAACGAGTTTCAGGTGGAACTTTACGAACTGCTGAAAAAGTGTCGTAATATTGACACAAAGGTTATTATAATTTTTTTAATAAATACACTTGAGACTGTAAAATTGAACACCAAATGAATGTGAACAATTATTTCATTTTAAGGAAACCTTTTCTTATTTTTGGAGCCATAAATGTATAATGGTATCTTTTATCTTGGAGTAGAATCATAAACAGCAAACATCAGTCCAAATTGATACATGTAAAAATTTCCTTTCTAGTGAGTTCACTTTTGGATGTTTGCTTGGCCGGTTAGCTTCTTTCTTTCCAGCCACGGTTTGATCTCTTTTTTTACCTTGTAACATTGCTGCTGAATGAAACCTTCTAAATTCATTGGTGATTTTATTGACACGTCAATTTATTTAAGTACCCTATCAGAGCTGTTAGAGCACTCCGGACTTACTTGTTTTTTTAATCTATTCAAAGTTGTTCAGAAAAAAATGGTGATGGATGTTTTGTACACCCAGCAAAAGTTTATATAGGGTGGCAAGACAAGAACTGCAATTTTAAATCGATGCAAAAAAAAAAGTTTTTTTTAAACTGGTCATGTTTATTAGTATCAATGTAATTAGTGCACATGGGAATTACGTGCGGAAAATGATATTGGCCAAATGGTCACCTCGGCTCCTGATTCAGATGACGACTCTGAGCAAAATTTTCAATAACGGATTTACATAAATGGATATGTATATCTGCAATGACACGAGTGATGTTGGATTTAAGGTCATCGATGGTTTTTGAATTCTTGGCGTACACTTAAGATTTAACATAACCCCAGAGAAGAAAATCTAAAGGGGTTACATCACACGATCGTGGCGACCAATTCACATTTCCACGACAAGAAATTACACAGCCACATGTTTTTAAAGTCCAAATAATTCAATTGATGCCAAAAAAAAGTTTGAATCATGTCCCGATATCGATTTCCATTGACTGAAGGTATTATTTCATAACATGGCGCAACAAGAGCTGCAATTTTTAATTTTCCACCATTTTTCACCGGTCAAATGTATAATATTTATAATGGACATATGCCATCTACATAACCTATAAATTAATCATGCGGCGGTACACGATTGCAGAACTTAATTTAAATTTAAAATTGCAGTTCTTGTTGTGCCACCCTAGGCTTACAGATGACGACTCTGAGCAAAACACCTGTAGGCGTTTTCAGTACTGGGCAATTAAATTAAATGAATTAGAAATTTTTCTATAATTATTTATGCATTCTTTTCAGATTGGAACTCCAAATGAGATGAACGAGATAATATCAGTGCTTGACCAATATGACAAGGAGCCGCTTGAAGACATGTATTCTAATGATGATGTTAAACATCAGATTAATTTGCTTAAGCACTGTTTAGTCAAAATGTGTTCTGTTTTGATTGAAGCCAAGTTACAACCAGAGTAAGCGAAAGTTTAAGCAATGATTTTTACTGCATTAGTTCAATAAATCTAGAGTACAATTTATCAATCAATCAATGTAAGATACCTAAAAACATTGTTTCTTAACCTTTTTGAGCTGTGACCCAGGTATTAGTTTTGGTTGCATGGCCCAAGTAAACATTAATAAAATAACACATACAGATAAGAATGAAATATTTTAATTGTATAAAATACATTTCTATTGCTAACAACTTTAAATTTTACTAATGTGACCCATGGCTTTGAATACATTTTGAATTGAATCTTTGAGTTAAATAGGCTGCACCTTAGGCCATCTTCAGGCTGTGGTCTATTTTGCAGTTTGAGAAGCTGTTACTTTCTGTGCCTTGGAAGTGTTCGCATCCACCACCATCCTATCCTTACACTCAACTTATGTATACTTATTTTGTAATATTTTTAAACTGTCAATAGTGATAGTTTAGAGCACCATTGAGGGAGAGTCTGCTCTCTAAATGGCGTTATATAAATTGTCCTTTTATTATTATAAGAAACTATGCTTTAAATGAAGAGCACTCAATAAATACTGAGTTACATCTCCCTAGAAAGGTGTTAGTTGGATATTACTTGCATAAGCTAAGTCCTTTTTAGTTCATCTTATTTGGCAGCTTTAATACTATACTTCTTTCGTTTCGATGAGACAAATAGTTACCTAAAGTATGTTATTTAACTCTCTTAGTAATATATCCTAGAAAGTACTATATATTCTTATAGGAGTGTTAGTGTTTTTTGGTTGCTTTGTTGTACTGTTTTACAATACATAAAGGGTTCCCTAAATTGTGTTTTGATGCCCATTTCACAAAACTCAGTTTAGTATTTAACGTTAAAAATAGCGGAAAGACTTTTTTGATATAAATAATATTAGGTCCTTACATATGAAATTGGCGTTTTGTTTGGGAGGAACATAAAGTTGATTTTTTTTTAATATAATATATTTATTTAATCAAAGTATGTACCATTGCTATCTATGCACTTTTGCCATCTCATAGGTAGTTCATCGATCCCTTTACTAAAAAAACCATTCGGACGGGAATCAATAAAATCTTTGAAGTCGGTTTGGACTGCCCCATCGGAGTTGAATTTTTTCCCTTGCAAGAAGTTATCCAAATTTCGAAAAAAATAGTAATCTGTTGGGGCAAGGTCCGGAGAGTACGGTGGATGTCTTAGACATTCCAATTGAAGCTCTTCTAATTTGGTAGCCGTCTGTTGTGCAGTGTGTGGTCTAGCGTTATCATGAAGCAGCAGTGGCCTAGAGCGATTAACCAGCCTCGGTTGTTTAGCAGCTAGCTTTTCCATCATGGTTTGCAGTTGCTGACAATAGACATCTGCCGTAATCGTCTGGCCAGATTTAAGAAAGCTGTAGTGAACGACACCAGCACTAGTCCACCAAACGCTCACAAGTAACTTTTTTGGAGTCAATTTTCGCTTGGGGCATGGTTTGGCTGGTTCGGCAGGGTTCAGCCATTGCGATGAGCGCTTCCGATTATCATACAGGATCCACTTTTCATCACAGGTAATGATTCGATTCAAAATCCCTTCATTATTGTGCCGGTTGAGTAATGCAACGCAGCAGTCAACGCGCGTTTGTTGATTTGCTTCACTCAATTCGTGAGGTACCCACCTTTCAAGCTTTTTCACCTTCCCAATTTGCTTCAAGTGGATTAAAACAGTTTTATCACTAACACCGCAGCCTGCAGCTAACTCGGACGTGGTTTGCGATGGATCCGCTTCCACAATAGCCTTCAATTCTTCATTATCAACTTTGGTCTCCGGCCGTCCACGGGGCTTGTTTTGCAGGTCGAAATTTCCAGAACGAAAACGTTGGAACCAAAAACGCACTGTGTTTTCTTTTGCGGCACCGTCGCCATACACATCATTAATCCTTCGAGCCGTTTCTGCAGCACTGGTGCCACGGTGGAACTCGTACTCGTAAATAACGCGATATTTCAAGTTTTCCATTTTGTAAACTGAGTGACGCAAAGAAAAAAAACAATTGAGGAAAAAACAAATGAATTATAATTTTCGAAACACAAATACTTGAGTAAATAGCTGTATAAATTTGAATTTGAAATTCCTAACCAAAGAGAAGATATTTGAGATCAAAGTTGCCAGTATGGCAAAACGCCAATTTCATATGTAAGGACCTAATATATATAATTTTGATATAAATAATATACTAGTCGAAAAAAATGCCCATTTTATCCGAGAGGAGTACCACTGCTGCTGACTTCTCTACTTTCCGTATAGAAGTCTAACGTGTTACTGCCCATGAACCTAGGAATAAATAATATAACACTTTTATTTTCTTGTTATGCAGTTTTGTATCACTTAAATATTTCACCTTTTAAATAAAAATTTATGTTTTTCCAACATAAAACATTAGTATAATGAAGTGCATAAAGTTTCCATAAAACATGTAAAGTCATTTTCTAATATATTTTTAAATCAAATTGAATTTGTAAAGAAAAAAGTAAATCTCAAAGTACTTTATATTCATACATTGCTTTGATCCATGTGAAAGGGACAATGCGTCCGATTTCTCCATCTTTCAAGGTTCCTCAAAACAATTATAACTGGTGTGACATGAATGCTCCATGTCAAAGATGCAGACCATGAATTTACTCATCTGTATTCCTTATAAAAGTTCTGATGAAGAGATTCAAATCACATGTAAATCCAAGCAGAATATAATAACATGAAGGTCTTTATTATTTCATTACCTATCAGACTAAAGCTAACAAACAGATACAATTCAAATATAAAGCTGACAAATAGCTACAATTCAAGGGTAAATCTCACAAATAGGTGTAATTCAAGGTTAAAGCAGACAAATCAGTATGATTCAAGGATAAAGCTGACAAATAAATATAATTCAAAGATAAATCGGACAAATAAGTACAGTTCAAGGATAAAACTGATTAATATATACAATTTAAGTTTACAAATACGTCATCGTCATTGCTAGGCCTCATAATCGAGGATCCCCTTGCCAGCGTTAATAGGTACAATTCAAGGATAAAGCTGACAAATAGGTACAATTCAAGGATAAAGTTTGCAAATAGGTACAATTCAATGATTAATATGACAAATAGATGTAATTCAAGGATATACAAACAGGCACAATTCAAGTACGAGTATAAAGCTGACTAATAAGTACAATTCAAGAATAAAGCTGTCAAATGGGTACATAGTAAGGATTATACTGTTGATATATTCAACCTAAAATATTTATTTTATTTACAAATTACATTGTTTCCCTTAGATCCTTAGAACTGGAACAATTGGCTCAACTGGACCCAGTTTCAGCAAGTAAAATGACCTCAATAAAGAAAACGGTGTATTATGTTGAAAACCAACTAAAACAAGTCAGCAATGTCCTTGACGATCAATGGAATACTTTCCAGGAACAATGTAAAAAGAAAATTAAGTAAGTAATTTTTATAATATTGATTGATATACATTCCCATATTCTGTTTGTATTTTTATATAGACTTGTGTAGATCTTCACTATATTGCCATTTACTATTTTTGAGGCATTCAGATATTGCAGGTGGTTTATTCACCTGTCTTGTAATTTCATTATATAAGTCATTATTGGTATTAATATTTACTCTTTTATCTTGTTGTTTACTGTACACTAGCTTGCATCTCATAGGTTCTTTAGATATTAGAGGTTTTGTCTTTTTAATTGAGTTTTTCTTCACTTCAACATTTTTACCTCGATGCTGAGAAACGTGACCCGGAGGGGAACCGCTGTATGTCATGCATAATTTTAGTATTTAAATATTTGCCGCTAACCTGAGGATACATTTTTAAAATTACTTCAGGCTTTTCTTTATGTCATTTTTATGTCATAATAAAAATCTAGATATCTGCCCAAAATTCAGACGCTGCATAGTTAGTGCCAATATTCTGGTGAATTATTGGAATTCTTTTAGACATTATTTTCCACCTGAATTTATGTAATGGCTTTTTTGACTTGCCTTTTATTAGTGTTGTTAAAAAATGCACTGCAAGTAATTTCATTGTAAGAGTAGCTGTCAAATGGTGCCACTTCTACTTTTCACATAGTTTTTTCGAGTAGCATGCTGCTTTAGATTGAAAAATAACTAACAGTGCTACTTCTCACAATAGTTTTAATAACACTGCCTTTTATATATTCAAAAATAAAGCTCTATTGAGGTGATATTTTATTTCGAAAACAGGACTATACATGTAATTTATTAATTGTCAAAATTATAAATATATTTTTATTAACAGTGCACTTCAGGGCATGAATAGTGGTGATATAATGACAATGCCGACATTAGACAAGGTGTACCAGCCACTAGTGAAGCATCAGGACATCTTGGTGAAGCAGCAAAGCACTGTTAAAGCACTGCAAAAGTTATTGGAAAATATCAAACCTCAAATATACAGCACTAAAATTGGGCGACCCCTTACAAAGGCCTATAAGGATAGGTTTGTATAAATATATTAAATTTATATTTATTTTACTATTCTATAAACACCCTTACTGTAGTTCAAGTGTGATGTTTGTTGAGCAAAGAGTACAATAGTTTGAAACTGTAATAAGATATTGTATCAGTGGAACATATATTCAGATTTTCCTTCTAAATTAAACAATTTTTAGTACCTGAATATTGAGAGTTATGTCCTTTTTCTCGAAATGTGTCAATATGTATTTTATTATCATATAACTGAAAGCTGGATTAATAGGTACACTCTTATGAATATGTTATGTCTGAAGTGATAGATGAGATAGGTGTTTGTAGACAAGTAGTTGTATTTCATTGTTCGTCTATAGATGCAGCAGCATTTCGATCAACCAAAAGGTCAATGACATGTAACGATCTTGACACAGTGTCAGAATTATTATTATTTAAGCTCTCTCATCACGTGGGCATGCTTTGGTCAGCTCACGGTTACCTAAAAGTAGCTTATGAACAGTTTGCTGAAAAGATAGATAGAGAGAAAATCGTTTCACTTGATTTTCCCTGCTCTTTTACTCATTCATACTTGATGATAATTAAAATATTTCTCTTTTTTTTTTTTTAGTTCTTCACTATCCACATTGACTAAGAATTTACTAAATTTGAGCCTTCAGCCAAGTGACATAGCAGATGCAAAATACAAAACAATATGTGAGAAAAATTCCAAGTTTTCAGTTAAGAAACAGAATGCACTCCGAGAAATGTTAGCAAATCGCCATGTTGTAAAGATTAAACCAATCAAAGTTGAACCACCACATCGATTGCAATCTTTCTTTGATCGAAATTCATTGAGTATTGTGAAGCAGGAATCTCCAAAGACAACTCCTATGTTTAATGGAAAAATCACATATACTGAACAAATTAAGATTCCAGAGATTCAAGCGAAGACAAATCAAAATATAACAAAAGTGCCAGTCAGCTATCAATCAGCGATCCAAGAACCGACAAAATTGTCACATCAAGTTCCGACCGATAACCATGCCTTAAGTAGTTTAAATAAATTTGTTTCCAATATTACTATCGGAAAAGAAAATACTTCGTTTCCTAAACCAAGTGTACCAGTAGCCACTTTAATTGCAGATAAAATGAAAGCTGCTAATGAAGCTGTTAAAACTGTAAATATAATTCCAAGTAGTGTTACGGTAGTAGCACAGCCAATTAAACGTAAGTATTGTATTCTCATTGTTTTGTTAATTTAAAAATAAATAACCTTTTCTCAAATAATTTTTCATAAACAGACTTAATTTTTTCAGTTTCTGATCAAAATATCCCAGCAAATGTATCAGCTACTTCAATATTCTCCAAAAATGTTGATGTGTCTGCAGTGGTTACTAGCAATACTTTTATGGGACAAAACATTTGTTCTCCAGTTCCAAAAACCATAGGTATTTTATTTATTTTAACACTTTCATGCGAATACATCTGGCCGATTTCTTACTTTAAGTCAACTTCTTCCAAACTACCAACTTTTGTTTCATAATTATTATCGGTATCCATGACTGTGTTTTTCTTTTACTTCTTAGTGTTAACACTTCCCTTACTGTGCTAAAAAATCACGCCAGTAACGGTGTTGGACACTAAGAGTACAGTAAACATGTGTGTTTCAAATTAAAATTATGCAAAATCTGCTAGGTTATTTTTTGTTATTAGCTATAAACATTTTATTATGTAATAAAATGTCGAATAATATAAAATAAGTGTAAGAAATGATAAAATAAGAGCTGAAACAGAGAGGCGACATTTCTATAAGAATATTATTTTTACACTGCGTCGTTCGGTCTGCGCAACGTTCAGAATGCGCATGCGTGATAAGAGATTTCCAACCTTTTAATTTTTTTTCATAAAATTATACAATAAAATGTAGCGTGTATTTTTTTGGCAATAAAACCATCATTCGAATAAAGACAATAAATAACATATAAACAAAATATAAAATGAATATATAAATTAAAAAATCAAGGTTTTAGGGCGAGAAATTTATATAAACAAACACGAAATTCAAAATTATATATAAACAAACACGAAATTCAAATCAATAAAATATATGCAATTTAGAAAATATAAACACTACAGAAAATTTGAAAATAGGACAAATATATCATATAATCAAAGTTTAATCCTGTGTAGAAAGTTATCGCAATTGGGGCACGAAACAACTTATTTTTCTATTCTACGTACTAAACACGCAGGTGTTTGACAAATATTGCAGAATAGCCTGGTTTTTTTTTTCAAATGTTTTTAATAAAACCCACAACTTCCTCTTTTGAGGACCTCACAGGGTGCCAACAGGATATTATTTACTAATGTTTCGGGTATTGACTCGCCACAATATGTTAAAACTGTATTAAAAGCTTTTGATATTTACTTGTGATATTTGATGTTGCTATTTTTCCTTTTTAAGATATTGGGCTTTGCCAATTCCAAACTTGACTCTCTTATGAAATGTTTTTGGTGGTATTGATTATTTTGTTTCCACTCTGGATATTTGTCTATCCATAAGAGGTATGCATTCAATGCAGCCATATCTATAATTTCCATAAAAAGACGGAAAGGCCATCTTCTCGTTGACCTTGAGCAAGAGTACTCTCAAGTGATTTGGTTTTCCGTATCTCTCCACTCCAATTTTCATATTATTATAATGATGTATAATTAATGGCTTTTGTTTTTCTGAATAATCAATTTCTGCATCATTGAATTGAGTGGATAATAATAATACTGCTTTGTTTTTTGTGGTACACACAAAACAATTATTTTATTTTCAGCTACTATGGATTATTTCTCTCTAAACGGTGTAAATTCAAGTGAGATTTCTCTTTTATTTTTTCGAAGCGTGCCAGTTAGAGTTAAACTTTGTAATAAAAGATTATCGGCTAATTTGATGGAGGTAATAAAAATATCTGTGGTTATCCTCCTGTTCGTGCCATACTGTGGTTGAACCATTTCCATAACTACTCAGTTACCTTGATTTATCTCTCTCTACGATTATTTATCATACCAGAATAAACCTGTAAATTTGTTATGTGTCATATGCCGTCGCAGTCAGCAGCAACGCAGATTTTGATGCCATATTTACCAAGTTTATACTTCATGTACACGCGAAATGAACAATTCTCTCTAAAGTTTGCCAAACGTTCGTCTACAGTTATATTCGAAGATGGAGAATAATTGCTCTTGCACATATCCACAAACATTTTTGAAATCCACTTAATTGGTTCTAATTTATCTGAAAAAAACCTGATATCTCTCTCTTCTCGGGTTTCTTTATCATCAAAACGAATATGACTGTAAATATAGATGAATCTATCTCGAGACAGAGCTGCTGTGAAAAATGACTGGCAAAAGGGACTTTCACTTATCCACAATTCACTCAAAGATAGCTTTCGTGTTCGATTTCTGCCAGGTGCGAGCAATATTCCGATGAATTCATATAACTCGTCTTTTGATATTGGTTGGTTCTTTTCTGAATGAATTCGATTTAAATGACGATTTGTTTCTTAAATATCACTTTTACCACCTCTTCATTTACAAACAGACAACACATATCTTTTATGGAACATACATTTATACTCGAATTTCTCAGTCCAGAATCTTCGATGAGAATATTTGATACCCGACCGATGCCTTGAAGATTGAGGTGGTACTCATAATGAACTCCATTCGAATCCATGTTTTGATGTAAATAATATTTCTTCGTCTTCTTCACTCGTCTCCAAATCAGAATATACTTCTGATTCTGATATATTGCCTGTCGCCTTAAATTCCAAATCGCTATCATCGCCATCCATATTTCCCGCCATTTCAATTATTATATTTTTGAAAATGAAATAAATAAAATGTACATTTATTATAAAAAGAGTAATGGTACAATATAACATACCAGATAAAAAATAACAATAGAAAAAACATACCAGATAAAAATAGCAAAAAATAAAAAATAACAATCAGGATTATAAAACTGGTGACGAACCCCTGGAACGGATGAAAAAATATGAACTGTCAAAAAAGAATGAGTCATACGCAGGTGTATGACATTTCGTCGATTCGCGATTTAATATCATTAATTTCTGTTGATTTAATTATGAATGTTTTGTTTCCTAATGACATCATTCAAATCATAGAGGTTTTGATGAGGAATACATAAATTATGAAGACCCTGCAAGCAGTATATTTCGAGAAATTAAATAAAATGCAAGTCCTGGTCACGCGCGTCCGATCACAGATAGGCAAGGGTTAAGAAAACAATATTTGGGAAAAACTAAAAAAAGATCTCTAAATATAGGGATTAGGATAAGAATTGTATGGGAGTAAAGGACGAGGAATATTTTGAGATAAATATTGCTTCTTTAGTTTATTATTAAATATCGATAAGGATGGAGCACAACTGATTGAACCAGGATGATCGATATTGTGTATTCTGCCACCACCATTATACTGAGACATAAAATTGTATTTTTTTCACAGATACTGAGGACAGCTTAGATTGTTGAATACTCTAAAGAGGGTTGAAAGAACATAGAAATTTCTTTGATATTTTATTTTAAATCATGGAGTTATTCGGATATATGATTATATATATTTTAGATTAAAAATAAATCGAACACAATTTGAAGGCTGTCCAGTCTATCCAACAATTTATCACTACCATCGAAATAAGAAACATATCTATAGTCAATTAAGAGCAAAATGAGGTTGTAGACTAATACGATTCTTTAGATATACATGTCAATTTGTTGAGGGACTGGAATTATATATTTTTATTACTTGTCATATAATTTCATATATTGTGATTTGTTTTATTAAACACTGTTTATTCCACTTTATGTTCAATAAAACAAATTACAATGTCTTTAAACTTTCACAATGTTAATGAATGCCTTAACTATAAATAATTAGTTCATATAATTTTTTTTAATTAAATTTTGTAATATCTGATTTTAATAATATCGTGTTTTTTTAGTTACAGGTTCATTGTTTGGATCTACTTCCCAAAATTCCTCTGGATCAACGACTTCTAGCGGCAGTATTGATTTCAAAAGTGACCAAGCAGCCTTTGTTAAGCCAATAATTCCGAAAACTGAAATAAAAACAGTACCGTCTACATCAGTTGTAACTTCTGCCAGTGCTATTTTCAAACCATCTTCTTTCACTTCTCCTGCTACTTCACAAGCTACCCCAACAAATAAATCTGATATTTCACAAGATGTACAGAAAACACCAGTTACTTTCAATTTTGGTTCATTGTCAGTTTCTAAAACAGTGGGTTCAAGTGTGCCTTCTTCAACTCCAATAGTTGTTTCACTGTCTAAATCTGAAAGTACTAAGCCAATTTTTGAATCTCAATCACCTGGAGCTTCACTGTTTGGTTTTGCAGCCACATCTATACCTAGTTCAGCTCCTGCTGCATTAATCAAAACAACTGTGCCACTTACTTCTCCAACTCCAACACCCACCGCAGTAGTTACTCAACCTGTGTCTACATTAAGTCAAAGTACTTCATCCGAATCCAGTGTCTCACCTTCTGAAACAAGTACTCCAACTTCTCTAACACAAGCCAAATCAACAACTGCTGTAGTGCTTCCAGTAACAACTACAACTTCATCTTCTCAATCTTTATTTATTGGAGTAAGCAGTGCTGTTTCGGCTACTTCTGTATTCAGTACCCCATCATTACCCACATCTCCATCAGTATTTGGTGCAATTAGTACAGCTTCTTCTGCCTTTCCTACAACTATTCCTGCAACTACACCAACTGTTACTACTCCAATCAGTACTCCTTCATCTACAGCACCTCTTTTTGGCACAACACCTTCATTATTCTCTAGTCCTGTGACTACAGCATCTGTATTTACTAGTGCTGCTCCATCACCCGCAACTATTTTTGGTGGATCTGCTATTGTTTCAACTTCTCCCAGTTCTGTATTTGGAAATCCACCAGTGAGTACAGTCTCAACTACATCTCCATTTGGTGGTAGTCCTTCAGCAAGCTCATTATTTGCTAGTGCCAATGCGAATATGACATCAGCTGGGAACATGTTTGAATCTCTCAGTGTCACGCCTACTTCTGGAACAACTAATGTATTTGGTTCACCCACTTCTGTAACAACATGCGCTTCATCCATATTTGGGGCAGCTAATGCAGCAGTGCCTTCAACTGTCACTTCGTTATTTGGCAGTACAAGCATTTCCAGTACTAGTGCACCTTTTGGTAGTTCCACTAATTCAGGCGGTTCAATCTTTGGTGGAAGTTCAACATTTGGAGGTCCATCAACCTTTAGTCAGCCTGGAGCATCTGTATTTGGTGGAGGAAGCTCAGCTTTTGGCCAACCGCAGACAAATATATTTGGAGGAAATAATTCCTTTGGCAGTGGTTTTGGTGAGTTTTCCCATATTATGATCGTAAAAAGATGACTGTAATATTTTTTACTCTGGTTTGCAAAAACACAAGCATCAACTAAATTAATTTCAATTTGATGATCTAAATTTATTGTATCTTTTTAAATTCACAAACAACTTGGTACGAATATTTCATAGAAAATAATTATATAGGCCTATATAATTATTTTCTATGAAAAGATTCTGTACAATATTGTATTCAATAATTGAAGATAGCCAGACTGAAATAAACCGACTGGTAATTTGAATCCTGCGTGCTAATCACATCTGTGTGTGTGAGGATTTGTATTGACCATCTAAATCAAATCATTATTGTGCAATTCATATTGCAGTAATAGTCTGTCAATTTGAAATTCAGGGGACCAAATTTCATAAAAAAAATCAAATTTGAATTTGCAGGGCCCTTCCCAAGCACAGGGAACATAGAGGCCACTTTTTATTGCTGTAAAAATAATGTAATAATGTTTTTTGACATATTTCCGCAATATTGTAACATAATAATATATTCAATGGTAAAATAATTAAGAAAAAATGTACTATTTCTATATTAAAAAATACACTTCACGTGTAATTGTCACATATTTTATTTTGGCATGGTCATTTGTTTACGTAGATTAACTTGTTTATGAAAGTAGTTTGAAAAGGTTGGTAAATTTCCATGAGATGGCGCCACAATTCATAAATACATCATTCCTGAAGCAACCTCTGTCAAAATTTCGGCCAGATGCAACATGTAGTTAACATTTGACATCCATCACTTTGACTTTACCGCAATAATGGAACAAAATGAGTTTCGTGTCATCATAAAACATTTTTATTTGAAGAAGTTGACCGCCGCTCAGATTAAAGTCGAGTTGGATGAAGTTCATGGGGACTCTGCACCAGCGTTGAAAACTGTTTATTTTGCCGGACCAAGTGTGTAAGGAGACTATGTTGAAAAATACAACTTTTTTTTCCAAAAAAATGTTTTTCACTTGCTTTTTTACTAAACTTTTCAAACTTCCTCGTGTAGACAAAAAATTAAAACAAATATAAACATATTTTTCATCCAATCTGTGTTACTGATAGTTATGCATTGAATTAGTTGAAAAACATTTGTTGGTTATATTAATTATTTTAATATATTCTTCAGACTAGATGCTCTTAAGTTTTTTAATAATGAAAAAAACAAGATTTTTACAGATGAGCAAAATACTGATTTTACAAAATTCTAGCATTTTACAAAATCTTAAAAATATATATATATTGCATGTTTACACTTTCATTGTATATTATATTTTTTTAGGATCCCCTCCATCTCCAAGTGTATTTGGTCAAGCTGCATCAGGACAACCCAACAATATTTTTGGTGGTGCTTCCAGTCCTCCACAGCAAGGGTCTGTATTCGGAACAAACTCCACACCTCAGGGACAGACACTTTTTGGTTCACCCAGCACACCGGTGACCCAAAGCTCAATATTTGGATCACCTTCAGCTCAAAGTAAGCAATATTTGGATCACCTTCAGCTCAAAGTAAGATGTTTTATTATGCTGATAAGCAAATACTTAAAGACTGTAAATATCCATTTTGGATTTAACAATAAAAAATAAGGATTTGAACTCAATTTTGTGACACTATTCACTCCAAAAGCAGCTGTATAAGAATAGATTCTGAAAAAAAGGTCTTAGTAAATACCACTCTGGTAGTTACTTTGCTGGGAATTGAATTCTGGATACCTGGGTACTAAGCAAGCATTAGACCACCACTAGACCATGGCGCTGACCTACTACCCATTTTACAAAAAAAGTGAATAAATTCTACAAATGCAATTTTTTACAAAATGACAACTGTTTCATTCTATGTCTTCAATTTATTGCCTATATAGAAAAATCTGCTTAAAATTTTCCCATTTAACACATTTGAGTTACTTTTTGATCTGCAAAAATCTGTATATTGGAACATGCACTGTAAACACTCAACCTCTCCGCGAATACCGCCCCAACCGTGGGGCCATGAAATACTGAGTCAGATAGCGTATGGCCCAGCGGTTGGGGCGCAGTGATTATTTCTCGAATATTCCCAGATCATGTCAGGATTCGGAGTACCAATGACATCTATTTATGATACCAAACAATTAAATCATTTATCGGCTAGTTACACATTTTACCAACTGAACAAGATGTTTTAAAATTTTTTAAATATCTTACTACTCGAGAGATTAAGAAATTCTCCTAGTTATGAAGTTTTGAATTACTGGTCAAAAGGCGTTTTATTGCATTTAGAAAATATTTCAATTTATTTGAAATCGTATATATTCAACAAAATACAGGCGCACCTTGTTTTTATAAAGGGTTACTTCGTGACCACTGCTGTAAAGCAAATCACAACCTTTTTTAACTTGCTAGGGCATATAAAAGCCTATAAACATGTTTCCACTATAATTTGTTAAGTGTGTAATATACCTAGGTCTAAAAAACCGATGCATAAGTAAAAATAATAAATTCTACAGTTTATTGGTAATCTTAAAATATACTTTTGTCATTTGACTATGTTATACTTTCTCAAAATAAGATAACAAAGAAGTTTACCATCTTGATTGTCGTATCTTTTTGCAAAGGGTTTCTCTGTAGCACACTACCATTCATTAGAATTTTATCAAAATATTTGGTGGAGATGCGCAAATGCTGTATGTAAACAAGCTGAGTGAGGGATATAACAATCACTCTGAACAACTGTGCAGTATTGATGCGTCAGTAAGTGATTTACTTTGTTTAATGAAGACACTAAATTATTTAAATATTTGATGCATATTTTCAGGTTCAGTTTTTGGTGGAGCAGCAAATTTTGGTGCAAGACCTGTATTTGGTCAGTCAGCAAGGTATTATTTTCTATTTCAATTTTGTTTAGCTCACTTTATTTTATTTATATTGGAATACTATATACAGTAAAAGTCCGTTATTTGAAATTCAGGGGACTGAATTTCATCTTTTATCTATACATCATCATTTTGACTATCATCTTTTTATACTGTCTGGTTAGAGTATATATGTTTTAGTGCCCCATTGACTTTGTTTCCTATCACTACATGCCTTCGATATTCCTCTTGACTCTTCCATCATCTGAGAAAACATTATCGAAAAAATGCTACGGAGGCATCTAAAAAATATGTTGTGTATATGGTGAAGGAACCATAACTGAGCGGCAAGTGCAAAACTAGTTTGGGAAGTTTCGTTCTGGAGATATGTTATTGAAGGATGAATCCAGACCGGGGCGCTCATCGGATTTTGATTATGAAATATTAAAACCTTTGGTAGAATGCAATTCACACCAAAGTACTTGAGAATTAACAGACAAGATAAACATGTCACAATCCACCTTTTGCAGTCACTTAGTAAAAATGGGGAAATTCAGCAAGCTGGGTGTTAGGGCTCCACACGCTCTTAGTGAAATAAACAAGACAGGTCATTTATCGACAGTGTCAAGTCTTTTATCACAACAGAGAAATGACCCGTTTCTTGATAAAATCATTACTAGTGATGAAAAATGGATCACATTCGACAATGTTGTACGCAAAAAGCAGTGGATTGACAAGATAAATCTCTAATGAAAACCAGGTCCGACAGTTTGTTGAAAACTTTTTCATGTCAAAACCAGCGAAATTCTACTCAAAAGGTATCGAAGAGCTACCCAATAAATGGTAACAAGTCATTGGAAATAATGCTGAATATATAATAATTGATTAAGATATCATTGCTGTTTTTTTTTTGAAACTTTAAATTAATGTACTGAAATGGAAGTTTTTAACCTAATATATGTACTAGCTGAAAAATCCATCCAAGGATGTGCGAAAACAATTACTCAATTATCCCATTATGCTCTTCTTTTGTCAATCTGGGTCTTGAAGGCATTTTAAAACAGGTTTTTTTCTGTATAAAGTTTAAAAGTTAATTATCGCACTGAATGTTACTAACTTGATGCATTCAAAACGTCAAGAAAAAAGAAGTTTTTTTTTCGCATTTTATCACTTGAAAACATCATCAAATTGTGTGATATTTCACTTAACAATTAACTTATTTTTCAATGCATGTTTACTTAAAATGCAAATAATGACAATAAATGTATTTTCATTTGTTTTGTAAAAAGTATGAAAATGTTTAGTTTAAAAAATGAACAACCTAATTTAATATTGCAAGTACCTACCTACCTTCCAATTACCCTTTCTTTTACTTTGATGGTGTGTATTTCAAAATTGGAATACTCACAGTAGCTTCTGCATTCTCACTTCATCATCACAGTATGTTTTATTTAATTTTCGGCTTAACAGCATTAGGAATATTATATAATAGATATAGATAATTGTAACTTTATGTATTTTATTTGCAGTTTAGTTTTTTTTTTACTTAAAATTGCCTTTCCAGCTTTGGTTCTTCTCCACCTGGTGCTGGTTTCGGCTCCTTCTCTAGTGGAGATCAACAGAATGTGGCGCAAGCTGGATTTGGATCACCGAGTGCTTTCAGTAGACCTCCAGGTACTTGTATACCAAATTTTTAACATAGTCGTTTAATAATTTTATTCATAAAGGTTTGTTGTTAGTCATAACATATTCATTGTTTTTTCTTCCAAATATTCTCTCATAAAAACTTCAAAATATTTAATTAGAAAAGAAGAAAATCAATGAATCTTGAAGAATATTTTGTATTGTATTACAGTTTTGTTGTATACAGTACAACCTGGTTGGATTATTGCCGTATGACATTTTTCCCTAGTCAAACAGAAAGGTGGTAACTGGAAATAATCTGGTTATCAACGGGAATTGAACCTTCAACCCCCTGGTTGAAGACATCTTATCAACTAGACCACCTAGGTCATATTTTGATAATCATTTTCAAAAACATAATTTTATTTCATTTAAATCTCGCAGTTTTTAATTCAATTAATTCATGCCTTATTTTGTTACATTTTTTTTTCTGAACAGTTCCCTTCTTGTTGAGAAAGTTTGATGTTTTTTAGTCGAGAATATTTGGGCGAACCCACTGTGAAGACCATATTCAGCAATTGGTCTTAAAAATTGTGTTTAGATTAGAAATTATGTTTACATTAAGTGCGATTTTTGTTCTTATCGTTTATACAAATGGTAGGCAAAGAGGACAGAGCGTCAGACTTGCCTATTTTGACATAGAACTTTAGTCTATTCTACACCCATACAACTTCTAGAATTTCTCTGCTTTTTGTTTCCTTCTTTCAAAATATTATTCACTGGATTCAACCATACTTTCCTTGATCTTCCTCTCACACGCCTTCCACTAACATTTACACTTTATTAGTCTTTCTTCATTCATTCGTTCCACTTGCTCAAACCATCTCAGCATACTGTTCATCATCTTACACAGTACATCAGCCTTAAATTCACATTCATCATTACTTCATTCCATATTCTGTCATAAATTGTCACTCCATGAATTCATCTCCAGGCTCTCATTTCTACAGTATTAATCAGCTTCTCTCAGTCTCTTTCCACGTCCACGTTTCACTCCCTAGAACATTATTGTTAATGATAAATATATCGCTTTTCTCATAGATACATTTATATATAATAAAAACTTATGACAGGATAATAATTGTCATTTAGATTTTTTTATGAAAATCGTTATCAAATTCTTCAAAACAACTGTATAAAAATCATCATCAATATTTCAAAATAGTTCTATAAAATCGTTGTCAGTCAAAATAATTTTATAAAATTCATAATATGAACAAATGCAGGCACTGGCACAAACAAAAAATCCAGGCATAGTTTCATTAAGGTCACGAAGCCTCTGGAACAATCATCTGCCATTTATGGATGAACGAGTGGAGAGGACCATTGGGCTCCAGCGGGTGGATTTTACCTATAGAGGTATTTACTACCTGGCTCTGAACTGCCCTGGAATACCTATAAATCTCTTGATAAACTGGGAGTAAGAAGTAGAAGAACCAAGGACAACTTGGCAAAATAGGGAATGTTGCGTGATGGATTAACTCTTTGTATCTGCGATGAGAAGCCTTAGTGCTTTGCACCGAGTACAATTTGATTTTTGGAATGCCCAGTGCTGTCTAGGTGGCAGAATTCTGAGCAAAAATAACAAAGTGCCTTCGACACTACAAGAAGAAACACAAAAACAAAAATCACACCTTATGATCAATGATTCTAAGATCCTGTGATAGGAATCTTATTACCCTGTAGACGAATATGACTGACTTTCCTAAATCCATACTGATGATATGATAGGCAATCCTGTGATTGAGTATGATTTTTAACCATCCTGTTGATGGAAGACACCTGTTGTGCGTATTGGTTTATTGTCTGCAATCTGTTACACTTGAGCAAACACACATCCTTCACGGATGAAACTCAAAGTTCAGATGTCAAGGAAATCAAAGTTCCATAACCATCGGCAGGTTGAATCTGACTTGTTAGGTATAGCAGCAACCTTTTGTTAGACACGATAAGCAGCATATTAAAGCTAGCATGGCCGTCTGCACAAATCCATACTGATCTAGTGGGTTCATTAAAAACCATATACAACTGAGACTGCTCTTCACTCAGATTATTTCTTATGTGAGTATGGCATGTCATACATGCATTTAGGATAATATCTGGTGTATCAAAATATGAAAGAAAGAATGTAGATCTGAGAAATTGACTTCAATAGATTTCATTAATATAAAGAACTTTCTTTGTGGCCAAATTAGTAAGACGCCTGTATTCCAACCCGGGGGTTGCAGGCTCGATTCCCGTTGGATCCCAGATTTTTTAACACATTGCAAGTGGTTAGATCACACAGTCCCCCAAGGCTGGAAAGGGACCTTCTTTCACTATATCCCCGATTACTCTAGGTACTCGCTAAAATTTGCATAACTTTTACAGTTTTTATCGAATTTAAATTTTTTTCTTTATTTGTACTCACCAGTATCCATAGATTTTTTTCTTATACACCAAAATACAAAAAAAATTATCTTAAAACACTTAATTAAAAATATTATTAGAGTTTTACTTATAGGAAAAAAAATCTTATACTGTAAATATCAGTTAAAAAAAACTTTTATCACTATCACTGCTAACTAATAGTCAATAAGTGTGTGGTATCGTTCATAACAGGAACCTTTATATAGCGGAACGTTACAATGGACACAAAAGTATCGAGTTTCACTGTGTGTTTTATGAGCGACGCACACATGACACGGTCTAGTCAGATACTTTGATTTGCGGCTTGTTACTATATGACGTAATTTATGGGTTCGTAGCAGTCACTAGCAAAATATTATTTTTGAACATGACTTTTGTCATAACCCGTAATTTAAGCACATACTACGTAAACATGAGAATTCTCGTATTTAGCTTTTTATCATTGGCCACCCGAACAAGAGAGTTAGCGTGAGCCGCTTACAATGTGTTAAAAAGGATTCTAGCCTTATTTTCACTTAAGGCCCCTAACATTTTTATTGTTGGTTTGAAAGAGATTGCCACATGCCAATAAACCCACCAGGTCGAACTGTATACAATGAAAGTGTAATACAAAAAGAGTCATTTAGTGTGTTCTGTCATGTGGACATAACAAATAATTTCTTTTTCGGCAACCGTAGTCTAACGATAAGGTTCGTTTTCTTCGTTCGAATCCATTTCCGGACGGTTTTACTCTTGGACCATTTTACATCTGAAATTAAGAATCCAAGTGACACTCTTGTTAGCGACATTGACATCTTTCAACCTCTCTTATTAATTAAATAGGTTGAGCTGCTTAAGAAGCATTTTTGAGGTGTTCCTAATAGTCAAGTTACAGCGCTATACCAAATTATTTAAGAAAAATAAAGCTAATGATAAGTGCACTTCGGAATAAACTGAATGGAATAAGTGGACTAGATTTTGATGATGAAAATAAGTAGATACTGCATGACTAGAGCGGATTATATGAATATAGCAGAAGTGAAAGAGTATATTTCGATAGAATAGTGTGGTGATCTATTCTCTCTGCTTAACCTGCACGGGATATAGTGTGGGAACATGTGTTTGTGAATATCATAGCCTAATGGACATAACCCATTAATTTGGTCTACAAAGTAAACTTGTGTACTATTTTACATAGTTGTTAGCCTATTGAAATAGTTTCTGTAAATCTAGCATTAGATTTCTAATAAAGGAGAGAGTACTACACCTAATGTTTCTTATTGTCTGTGAATCCTAGATAGAAGGCAGTTGTGAGATCGTACCCCACTTGTAAACATTTTATTTTCGTCATTTGTTTTTTCTAAGTGGGACACTTAAAGCTGTACTTTCTCCTTTATTATGATTGTACTTCTTGAAACACGGGTGTATTAAGAAATAAACACTGGCTAGTGTTAGATTATTGTGAGCTACATGTTTTAAAATTATTTCATCCTGTCATATAATTATATTTGTTTGACTTTTGATAAAATTCATGTGTTTTACTTAAAATTTTACTTATTAGTATTTTATAAAAGGTGGTAAGCTATTTCTTCTGTTTATAGACATTGTAAAGCTTAGTTGTAATGTAATATGAAATAACATTTTCTCTGTTATGAATTTCACTTCTACTGTTTTCTTAAATTTTAGATCTCCTGAACCCATTTCTCGTCATACATAATAAAAAAGGGAATAATATAAAAATTTATTAAAAGTTGAGAAGATTCAAAACATAAAAAAATTATAAATGTGAAATAAAAACATTTGATATTCACTTGTTAAGTTCTGTAAATTTCATATTATCACAATATTTAGTTATGTTTGATTTTTTAATATATTCCATTTTAAAAGCTGATTTTTTATATGTAGAATCTCAGTTAGGATATTCAACCGAGCGAAACTTGGATATGGCCAAAAAGTGATGAAAAGAAGATAAATGTTGCTTAGAATGAGTGGAAAAATGTATTATTATTATCATTATTTACAATATATCAAGTTTGATTATCATATGTTCATAAAGAAAAAACAAAAAAAATAATCAAAAGAAAATAAACAAAACACCGCTAAAGCAGCAATTTTTGGTTTGTGTTTAGGAACTTGTCTAGACGGATTTTAAACTGGTCCAATGTCACATAATTCGCTTCATTATTGGGCAGTTTGTTCCAAGATTCTACAACTTGGTTATCAAAACAATGTTTCTTAAGATTATCGTGGAATTTAGTTTTGGAGAGTTCCAATTGATTTCCCTTTCTAATGTATCTTTTGGTTAAAAGAAAATTGTTAGCGGAGTTCTGAGTGAACATAATTACTGCTCAAAATCTATTAACACTCAATCAAGTATCCGCGATTTCATCTTTATATGACAGAATAAGGAATGAGGTCCTTAGGAAAAAATGCAGATTAAATAAAAGTGTAGTGCTTAAGATGAAGATAGGAACATTGAGATTCTTCGGCCTCTCAAAGAATGAACGATGAAAGACTTACAAAAATAAGAAGTATAAAAGGTACCAGAAATTTTCAAAGACCTATAAAAATGTGGTACGACAAAGTGAATCAAATTCTGAAAGAGGGAAGATTAAAAAGCCTTTATTATAGAATAGTATGAATGATGAAGTGTATGGACATTAGGGTGTCCCTTATTTTCCGACTTCAAAATTTTTGAACGCTCACCCTCCAATTTTGTTTGAATGACTCTAAAACATGTCTACAAAAAATTTTGTTGTGATCGAAGTATTATAAACTGTGCCGACTTGAGCGCGAATTCGCATGAAGAACATGGCCGAACTTGTCACGCTAAGTCAGGTCTCTAGTACGTGGCACGTGCAGTGCATTCAGTTCATTATCTGTTATCAAGCGTATAGCATGTGTTTTTGGCTTGCTACCATATTATTATATCACATTAATTACGCAGTGCCAGGGAACATGTATTTTTAATAGGATATATAAAATACCAAATAACAGGGCACAAGTTACCAACAAATAGACAAGTGCTGGAAGTTTTATTTTATAACATACCTGAGGTAAAATTAAGTTTCAGTGTAAGTGCTAATCTTGTGATTTGTGAGTGCGTGATATTTTGGGAGAAAGCGAGAATTACGACAAGAGCTCTTCAAAATTGTTTACAAAAACGTATTAACTTGCATTCGTAGTGAAGAAAATTGCGAAAAAATTCTAAAGATTTTTTTAAGCGCCGTGAAGGGGAGTTTAGAAATAGTTTGGACAATTTATTTGATATTCCACATGCCAATGCTCTGCAAACATTAAAGTTGGAAGAAGAAAGGAAGTTTTTACTTCAACAGAGAGAGCCTGGACGTAAAGGCCGTATAACTATCAGAAGTAGACCGAAAACTCGCGGATAAAGAAAAAAGGGCGAGGCAAAGAAAATTAGAAAAAGAGAAAAGGCAAGAGAAACAACAATGTGCAGCATCTACATCTTCTAGTGTACCTCCTTTTCCATCATCTGAAGATTCAGATAAGGCATTTCCAAGTTCAAATGAAATCGACATTGGTGAGTCTTGAGAGTACATCAATGCAGAATGCAGCGAGAAGAGGTACCATTGATTTTATTACTACAAAATTAGTGGCTGCTTTGGATAGATGTCAGCTGAGTATAAGAGATTCTGTATACATCCTTCAGGCGACAGCAGAGACACATGACCACAATACCGAAGAGCTTTCTATTAATAAATCTTCTATTCATCGAATCAGCCAGAAGAAGAGAAGAGAACGTTCTGAAATAATTAAATCGGCTTTCAAGAATAACATCCCTGCAATTCTTACTTTTCATTGGGATGGTAAATTGTTGCCCGCATTAAATGTCAGGGACCCAAAAGAAGAAAGACTTCCAATCGTTGATACATTTGGGAACAGTGAGCAGCTCATCGGCGTTCCAAAATTGCAGAATGCTTCTGGTAAAGAGCAAGCGAATGCTGTTTGGGATGCAATAACGTATTGGGGTAGATAAGACAAAGTACAAATTCTCTGTAGCGACACAACTGCCTCAAACATTGACTGTTTTAAGTGGGCATGTGTCTTACTTGAACAAATATTGGTCAGAGAGTTGTTGTTTTTCCCGTGCCGTCATCATATACGAGTATATGAACTTTTTTTACGATGTGTATTTGAATGCAAAGTACATGATGTAATAAGCAGTCTTGACATACCACTTTTTAAATATTTGAGGGAGAGCTGGAAAAGTGTCAATGCAAATAATTTTCAAAGTGGCATAAAGAATGTGAAAGTATTTTTCAACGAGTCGGAAATTAAGGAAGTGTTAGACTTTTATGAAAGTAAATAAAATAAACCAATACTGAGAGGCGATTGCCGCAAACGCAAAGAGCTCTTTGTATTTTTTTTGGGAGGAGACTGCAAAAAAAACTAAAATTATCTTCATTTCCGAGAAAACAATAGATGACTTCGTGTCAACTAAGAGCAGAGATCTGTTCTCTCGCCTAAAGATGGATACTAGTTTTATTCAAGAAAATCCTTCAACATGGATGACCAACACTTCATATTAAGAAGCTAAAATGATAGTTAATGAGTTAAAAGCTGTTAATGACTGTTGAATGACGTGTTAAATTAATGTAAGATTTTCATGGACTATTGACAGTTGATAAGGAGCAAAAGAAATTTGTGTTGCGTTGTGTTTAAGAACATCGTAGACCATACCCAGATTTTAAGAAAGAAATACTGAAAAGAAAGTATCCACAAGAATACATAAAAACCATAGTGCACTCTAAAGAGCAAAAATGTATTGATTTAAAAAAAAATAGATATTATACATTCATCAATAGTTTTTACACTGACTTAAAACTAGTAAACCTATAATTCCTAACATTCAAATTTGGCGCTCAAGTCGGCACGGGTTAACGTCATCTTATTGAGATAAAATTTTGTTTTTGAGTAAATCAAACCAAATGGAAAATATTTAGGGGGTGAGAGCAAAAAAAATCGCAATTTTTTTTTTTGACCAAATAAGGGACACCCTAATGGACATGACAGAAGCGAAAAATATGTACCAGGATAGATTGAAATGTAGATCTCTCTGCCTACTCCGATAGGGATATGGTGTGATGGTGATGATGATTTTAAAAATTTACATATCATTAGGATTGAAATTTTCCTTTCTCTTCTGTATGGTTGATATATTAATAATGTATATTAATTGGACTAGATTAAAAGTTATGATGAATCTGGAGACACATTATCTTAGATATATTGTAGTTGAAGAATCATCTCACGATTATTATCAAAAAGGTAATATGACAAAAAGTTATGATGAATCTGGAGACACATTATCTTAGATATAGTTGAAGAATCATCTCACGATTATTATCAAAAAGGTAATATGACAAAAAGTTATGATGAATCTGGAGACACATTATCTTAGATATAGTTGAAGAATCATCTCACGATTATTATCAAAAAGGTAATATGACAAAAAGTTATGATGAATCTGGAGACACATTATCTTAGATATAGTTGAAGAATCATCTCACGATTATTATCAAAAAGGTAATATGACAAAAAGTTATGATGAATCTGGAGACACATTATCTTAGATATAGTTGAAGAATCATCTCACGATTATTATCAAAAAGGTAATATGACAAAAAGTTATGATGAATCTGGAGACACATTATCTTAGATATAGTTGAAGAATCATCTCACGATTATTATCAAAAAGGTAATATGACAAAAAGTTATGATGAATCTGGAGACACATTATCTTAGATATAGTTGAAGAATCATCTCACGATTATTATCAAAAAGGTAATATGACAAAAAGTTATGATGAATCTGGAGACACATTATCTTAGATATAGTTGAAGAATCATCTCACGATTATTATCAAAAAGGTAATATGACAAAAAGTTATGATGAATCTGGAGACACATTATCTTAAATATAGTTGAAGAATCATCTCACGATTATTATCAAAAAGGTAATATGACAAAAATCTTTTCACAGTGGCTCTATTTTTGCTGACCTTAATGACATTTAATGTTATTCCTTTTTATTTTTTTAAGTTGCAAATGTGAGAATTTTAATTTTAGAATTACTTTCTGGAAAGTTTTTTATTGTTCAAATATATTATTCCAGGCCTTAAGTGGCTTTATAAGTATATTTACTGCACTGCAAGTTATTTTCCTTCTCTCGTGACGTCAGACCTTTATTCCGTCATTACTATTCTTTTCACACTCAGGTGTGTTGCCTCCGAAGGAGGAGTCACTTTAGGTAGTTCCTTCATCAATATATTATGTCGCTTACATAAAAAAAGAAGATTTTAATCTTCTCGCTGAATGGGTATTTATTTTGTCTTCCATAACAGCGTGACTGGTGGTAGGATCGAAGTGAACTGAACTGCTCAAATATATTAAATAATATCTTGGAAAAATGTAAAATATGGATAAGGTAAAATTTGATTATCTTAAAACAAAAGATAATATTACACCTTATGTAAATAATAGTTGATGTCATTTACTTACTCATTTGATTTTCATTTAAAAACTTTTTCTTTAGTCATACCAATTTGTTTTTAGACTTTTATACAACAATGAGTTTTGTGTAACAGTATCATTTTTTATTATAATTTTCCATGTTGACTCGCCATTGTGTCATCCACCAGGTCTTATATTGAAATCTGTAAATTTTTTAAATAATGCTTTATGTATATAGCATTTTTATAAGGAATTCCAATTCTATTATGTTAAGATTGTATCAAAGAAGAGAAAATTGGTTTCTTCTTGTATCAAAATAATAATTCTTTAAAATAATATATTTGCGCACTTTTCTAAAATTCCTAAAATTGGTATTGAATAAGAAGAATTTATAAAATTGATTTTTTATCTAGTTTCTTTTTACATCCATATAGATATACTCGTAGATACTTGTAGCTGTGATGGTCTAATAGTTTAATTCTTTCATCCCGGTTTTCCCAACATGCCCCTGATTGTCTCATTAAGACTTTTATGTAAAGTTCTGTGGTGTCTAGAAGTTAACCATACATAAATTCTAAGAATGCCCTTGGAATTTTTTTTTATATACAGGATTATATGTTTTTCAAACATCATGCCCTCATTGGTACCTTTTGTAAATTTTGTTTGTTTGTGCATGAAATAATGTCACTTTCTATTTTGAAAATGCTGTTTTTATTCAACATTGTTCAGAAATAAACAAATATAAAACAATCCCCTTATCTGTGTGAATTGTTGTTACTGATCTGAGCTTATTGTTATTGAATAGGAAATAAGTTTTTCTTAGTATTCGTAAGGTTTGATCTATCTTTTTTTTTGCAAATAAACAAGATCACTCGTCTTCACAGGAACTTTTGGCGGGAGTCCGACCTTTGGAAGCCCTGGAGGTTTCGGGGCCTCCCCCACTTTTGGTGGTGCTCCATCGTTTGGTTCTCCCCCTAGACTTTTTGCTTCGGGAACAGAAACAGGTGTGACATAGTAATTATGTTATAATATCTGTGTTCGGTATTTATTATCAATGGCGTGTGTTTTCCACATCTTTTTTATATAATTGTTGTTGGTATAGGTTTGTTTAATGTATATTCTTTGAAACTAAGTTTTCATCTTTAGTGTGCATGAGTTTTTTGGGGTGGTGGTGAAATAACTTTCTACAAATAATTAAAAAAATAAGTAACTAACAGTTCTTATACTTTTTTGTTGCTGTTACTAACATTAATCTCATACTCTAGTTATTTTATTATTAAATTTTTGTCCATTTTGAAAGTGAAAGGACGCGGACATAATTATCCCTATTTTTATTCAATATTTTATTGAACTTTTCTTGTTCTGGAGAAATACTCATAAAATTGAATAACAAGAAACAGGGATAATACGTTCCTTGTATTTATACCACTAAAATGTTAAAAATTATCTTTTTAAAAACAAAGTATATATTTTTATCTTGTGTTTTAAATGCAAATATGTTTTTCAATACATTGCATCCCGGTTATAATGCGCGTTTGCGGAGTATTAATTCAACCCGTGTTATAACTGAATCCTACAATTCGTCCCCTATTCAGTGGTTCTCTATTAACTTTAGCGTTATACCTGGGGAGAGGTGTAGTAAGTACTTCATCAAGTGAAAAGCAAAGACAGAAAAGAATAGTTATCACTTTCTTTTTCTTTTAAGGTGGATTGTTTTAGATCGCTCAGATTTTCTTCTTTAATAAAAACATCTATCCCAAGACATAGGTGATATTAATAAAACTAACAATATACAGGAACCTTAAAAGTTTGTTGGCTTTAAAATTCTGTATATCGGAACAAACACCTCAAGTACATATATTCTTCGCTTTATGATATCCCAGATTAATTACTTAACAGGTGTTAACTGTTGGCTGGACTATGAATGATGTATATGATCTGCTTCAAGTGTGATAGGTTAATGGAAAGTTTACAAACATAGATTTTCTTGAAATGAAATAGCGAGTTCCTTGAGATTGTTAATCTCAAATATCAAATTTTGAGCATAGCTGTCAAGTTACTAGAGATTTATGAAATTTTACTATCTCAATAAATTTATATTTTATAAAGAATAGGATTTCTTTCAATTTAATACCTATTAATCTGACTTATAATCCTATTAATTTCTATTTTTATTTTCTTAAATAAATTGTATTCATAAAAAGTATTTTATATATTTTATATGGGTATTTTGAAAGTACACTTTTATATTTACACTTTGTCTCCCTTTGATGCAGGCTATGGATCTTCGCAATCAGCCACCTTCGAGAACCTGGCTACGCAGAGTACACTGACATTTGGCAATCTAGCTCAACAGACACAGCAACCCCAACCTGCTGCACCCGTATTTCAGGGGTAAGGGAAAACTTTTACGTACATATCTCATCTTCCCAAACATATCTTCATTGTGTGCTCAGTGCTGAGCATCGTGGTCCTCTTCTATGTCTCGAACTTGATGTACCAATACCACCTGTCTTCATCCCTCCCGGTCCTGGGCCATGTTGAATGCAGCACTTGAAGAGGATCTTGTTAACTCCTTTATTTGATCTGTCCATCTCATAAGATGCCTTCCTTTCGCTCGCCTTCCCTCAACTCTCCCCATGATCAACAGTTTATCTACTCTATTAATATTTTTTTTCTAACAACAAGCTCAAAGTATGTTATGATTCCTTTTTTGCATGTTGTCGAAACTCTTTCGGTAATCTCCAATTCTTGGACCATAGAGATGTTGGTGCACCTTGCGGTCTTCTCATCATCCATGTTTCCATTCCATATAGTGCTATGGAGATCAGAACAATCTTAGGAGGATGCTAACTATCCGATAATACAACCACGTGTAACAAATGAGACAGTTTCTTGTTGGATGCACTGTAGCCTATTACACATTTTACTGCCTTGATATTTTTGCATACATATATTAAACAAAAAATATGCGTTTTGTGAGTAGTGAAGTTTTTGCATATGTTGTATTTTATTTTCATTATATACAGTACAACTTGGTGTTTCATATTATCGAAAATATGCCTTCGACGAGTCCTCCACTTCTTTAGGCACATTGCTCATGGCCATGGAGATAGTTTGGAGAGACTTGTGGTTACTGGAAGCGTGGAAGAACAACCCGATGCATTGGACCGATCAAGTGAGAGACTCAACAGGACCCTTAACATCTGCCCTTTGAACTGCGGAGTGCAGAGATGGACGGAGAGGAATCATTAGAGGATATCATAGGAGGCATGAGCTATATGACAGGATGGATGGTAGTTTATTGTTATGTGGCAATTTCATTGAACTAACCACAAAGATGTTAAAATAAAGTTATTAAATTAAATTGGCTTTTATCGGGAATCCAACTCATAATACCCCTGGTTTAAAAGACAGACATCTTACCAATTAGGTTATGGAGGTTGATACATGTGCTTATAAAAAAAAAGTATCCTCTAATTTCAGCATCCCTCTATTACTCAAGTGTGTGATTCCTATTTCATTTTGATTTGGACACCAATAATAGAAAGATTTTTTCTTAGTTCGTTTTAGACTCAGCTCATCTTTAAAGCTTAAGTCAACCTATCTATTTTCAAAGTGAATAAATTACATACAATTGAGATTGTATTGATAATGGCATATATATTTTTTATAAAACACTTGAACTGGATAATATCAAAATCTGTTAAGACGATAGTCCACAACATTATTTTAGTACTAGCTTTGATGTATGGGAGTGAAACGTGGGTGTAGACCTGAATAAATGCATACACTAAGAATAATAAATGGTGTCAAAATGTATGATGAAATACAGAATGCAGTGATTAGGAATGAACGTAAACTTAAGGCTGATATATTGAGTAAGATAAGGTACAACACTCAAGATGGTTTGGTTAAGTAAAATTAATGAATGAAGAAAGACTTATAAAACAAATATATAGTCCAAATATATGTAAGTGGAAGGCATGGTAGAGGAAGACCAAGAAAACTATAGTTGCATCAAGCGAATGATATTTTGAGAGAAGAAAATATGAAATAGTCAGAGAGGAGTTTTGTCGTAGAAGTAGAAGGGACAAAAGATGTGTGTCATGATAGGAATGTTGTGCGCTCTGTGACTAACCTGACAAAGTAGAAGAGACAAAAGATGTGTGTCATGATAGGAATGTTGGGCGCTCTGTGACTAACCCGACAAAGTAAAAGAGACAAAAGATGTGTGTCATGATAGGAATGTTGGGCGCTCTGTGACTAACCCGACAAAGTAAAAGAGACAAAAGATGTGTGTCATGATAGGAATGTTGGGCGCTCTGTGACTAACCCGACAAAGAATCAGTGAGATAGTAATTATGTAGTTCATGTTTATGTATAACATTACCTACAAACCCGATATGTTACATATTTATTGTGCTGATACTCGTACATCTATGTAATTATTAAAATGTTGTATTTTTTATTTACAGAAATCCATCATTCTCCAGTTGGCGTTCTTAAACCATATTTTAAGTAAATCTTTATTGTATAATTTTTTTACTGTAAAGAAACAGAAATGTCCAATATATTTAGAAAAATCTTTTTAAAATATACATTTTTTTACAATTATTCTTTTCTTTGAATTTCTTCATTACCTTTAGTAATAGTAAAATTATTCTTTTATTTTAAAAAAAGCTACATCTAGTAATCAAAATAAGAACATTGCATTCATCGTGATTTATTTAAATTTTATTTATTTAGAAGACCCAACTTAATCAAACTAATTGCAGCAAAACCTCGCTTAATGTATATTAGATTTGCGTGAAAATCAATTACTGGGCGCGCTTAAGCAAAATTATACTATTTTCCACTTTAAGTGGCTGATTAATCAGTTAACATGGTTATGATGATTTGAGAAATTTGCAGACTCTTATTCAGAAGAGCTAAGTGAGAATGATTGCTTTTAACTAGAAAAACGGCGTGCGTATAAAGAAGATGAAAATAAGGAGTGTGAGCAAGAACAAGAAGAGATTGTTAAGAAATTAACTGCAAAAGGGTATTTGATCACATTAAGCGCACAAAGGAAATTTTATTTGATGCAGACCGGAATATGGTAAGAAGCGCTGAAATTTGCCAAATTTTGGACAAAGCAATCTCCAGCTATCGAAAATTACATACATGATGAAATAAAAAAGTCAAGCCCTATTTAAACATCATTGCTCCAATACCATCATTGCGAAAAAGTGTTCATTTGACTATGTATTCATTCAGTAAATAAAAATTCATGCATTGTTTTTTATTCCTTGATTGTTTTACCTTCTAATATAACTTATATTTTTTTCAAACTATATTGTGGGTGGATTAATTAGAATTAATCTTATTGTACTCAATTTTGCTTAGCGCGAGGTAATTACAGGCCGAATTAATCGCATTAAAGAAGGTTTTCCTGTATTTAGACAAACTAACATCTTTAGTACTAATGAAAAAAGGATATTAGGTGTATTATAAAGTTCTTGTGTTTTTTTATTTGTGAAGTAAATATCAAATTATTGAAAAAAATATTAATGACATATAAAGTTTTTCATCATTATTCATGACATTCTGCCATCTATTGGGCAGATTAAAAATTTCCTCAGTTAAACAAATTATTTTGTTTCGAAAAAAAGTGTCATTTTAACACGGTTTATATCTCTTAAGAGTTTTAATTCTTATAAAATGTTCCCAAAAGTAGATAGTTAGATGGTTTAATATCTGGTGAGTATGGGGGTGAAGAAGAACTTCCCGATATTTTTTGGGAGTCTTAGCTACATGAAGCCATGTGTTGTCATGCTGAAGAACAACTCAACCTCTATTTACAATTTCTGGACAGTTTCTTAATTAAAATCTGATTCTAGTAATCCAGTTGTTCACAACAGACGTTTAGGTTACAGTTTCATCAGATTTTAATATCTCATAATAAATAATTGCTTTATAATCCCACCAAACACAGAGCTATCATTTCTGCATAGTCAAGCCAGGCTTATGGGTCAGCTTGGCAATCTGATGGAGACAACCATTGTTTGGTATGGTTGATCACTATGAATACCACATAGAAGCTGGCCAAAATCGGTGTTGTTTTATTTTTACTTAGAACTCAACAAATCAGATGTCCATCTTACATCATCCACCAAAGTTATGATAGGGATATCCCTAGTCTTATTTTAATGTGAAAGGACATGGGAGTACTGGTATGCAGATTGAACTGGATGGAGGTATTTTGTGGCATTGCAGTGTTCCTAATGGAAAGAAGAGAGAGTTTGATTTTTTAATCAATATTCAAACCATAGTGATCTAACAAACTAATTCTTCTAAACTTTAGTGGAAACATTGGAATCAAGAAAAAATAAATTATGATTATGATTTTGTCTTCGGCACCGTTTGGTGATAGTGAAAGTTTCAAGAATGTCTTGACTTCTCATGTAAAGAAATGTTTTTAATTTTTTTCTGAAAGTCTAGATTATCCTCTATGCATAGTTCCTCATATACGAGGCATATCCAGAAAGTAAGTGTACTGAATTTTTGTAGGTTACAATTTTTTTTATTTAAACAAAAAAATTACGTGGTTACCGTAGTACATATGTAAGCTATTTTTCACATAGTCGCCATTCCTCTCAATGCAGGTGGTGAAGCAGGGTATCAACTTTTTGATGCCTTCCTCGAAGTAGTTTCCCGCCAACCCCTCCGTCCACTTCTCCACCTCTTCCTTTACCTCTTCGTCGGTTGAAAACCTTTTTCCACCCATGTACAGCTTCAGGGAAGTAAAGAGATAGTAATCTGAAGGTGCTAGGTCAGGGGAATGCGCGGGATGGTTCAGGACAACCCATTTAAACGAGGCGAGCAGTTCCGTCTGGCATTGTCGTGCAACAGGCAGACACCCTTTGTCAGCATGCCTCTCCTCTTGTTCTGAATCGCCCTCCGCAATTTTTTTAGGGTCTCACAGTATCTTGCAGAGTTGATGGTCTCTCCTTGAGGCATATATTCAATTAAAATTATGCCTTGAAAGTCCCAAAACACGGACGCCATGATTTTCTTGGCTGAAATTGTGGTTTTGAACTTTTTGGCGGAGGGTGAAGAGGTGTGATGCCACTGTTGAGACTGCCTTTTGGTTTCAGGCGTGTAGTGTGCAACCCAAGTTTCATCTCCAGTAACGATGGAGCGGAGAAATTCATCTCCATGGAGTTTGCAGCGCCTCAAAAACTCTTGCCCGGCGTCCACTCGATTCAACTTGGCGGGAGATGGGATTGACATTTTTCACGAAACGTGTTGTCGCGTCGACACTTCTCAACGTACTGACCTCAAACCGGTCTCGTTGCGGAGGGGAAGGGTCAGGCTACACGGAAGTGTAGCCAACATGTCGAAAATAAAATCCATCCGGTCGTGAGAGCCTCAGTACACTTAGTTTCTGGATACGCCTCGTACTATACCACTGAACAGTTCCAGCAATACATAAAGTTCTGTTGGATAATAACGCAGCTTTTATCCCTATTGGTCGCAATGAACTGGTTTCATCGTTGATTTGGCCTTATCATTCTGTTGAGTACTTTTAAGACCAAGAGGTAAAATATGTAAATATTTTTTTCTTTGCATCTCAACTAATTGAGTTTATCAAGAAGTTATGGTATCTGACCACGTTTATCTTAAAAAATTAACCTAGAGGCCGAATAAATTTTTTTCACTATTCAACTGGACACCAAATAACTCGAGTATGTGCAGTACACACCATTATAAATAGCCGAGGCGAGACATTGACCAGGCATTTATCAAACATTTGATTGCACCAGTTAGCAAAATGTCCGAGCCAGAAGGTAATAGCTTAGTTGGTAATAAAATAGCCTTTCTAATAATTCCTTTCCTACATTTTTTTTCTCAATGTAATAGTGACACTCATTCCCATATTATGGCTAACAGATTGAATGTATAAAAATTTCTTTTGATTTAAATTATGTAACTATATATATACTTTATTGCTTATATACCTCACTATACCATTATTAAACATTAACTAATTCAATGAATACTTAGAAAATTATTTTGTGTATTGTTTGTACGAGTATGTTCGACATTTGTAGGTTTTATGATTTTTTCGAATTTCTGAGAAATGTCTCGTATGTTTTTTAATTTAAGGAATTATTTTTGATTTCGAGACGTTTTTCTTTTTCTAAATCTTTTTCATATGTTGTATCTGACATATTTTCGATTCTTTCAAAAATGATCGAAAACTTTACTCTATTTTCGAATATTTTGATGTTTAAAATATTTTTTCAATGTTCTTTGACTTTTATACTATTTTTCTTCTAATTCTAGTTTTATCAAGTCTGTATCATTAGTATTTTAAATTTACATAACTTTCCTATAACCGTGCTAGAAAAAGCAAATTTGAATATAATAATGTAAACGTATCCTTATAAATGTACCCTAAATCTACCCATAGAGTATTGATTTGTTTTTACCATAAACATTTGCCGACTTCGCGCTTTTCTGAAGCGTTCATCTTGATTCCTTTTTCCCGTGCATTGCAGTACATTTCTAGGTTTTAATCTAAAGTTTGTTTCATTACATTTCGTAATCAAAATGCCTAAAAATAAGAAGCCTGCCAGTGATTCTAGCGACAGCGATGACGGCCCAATCGATGTAAGTAGTATTATTAAATTTAAAAACATTCGGTTTTTTTATAACCTATATTTTCTCTTCGGATTATGTATATTTTCATTCTACGTAATATATCCACTACGATTTTCGACATCGGATTCACGGAATCGACCGCAATATTATTTAATGCTTTCATGCCATATAAAATAATGTTTGAATTATTTCCTAAAATATCGCATTTACGGGCTTAAAAGCTGGTTTTACACGACTTTTCACTTTCAAATCCCGCCAATTCCAATTTTGAATTATTTATCAAACAACTCGGCTAAGTTATGAAATTGAAAAAAAAACAAGCTTACATATTTCCATATAATTGATTTTTGTATGAAAAAAATTTGAAGAAACCGTGCAAACGGGCGGGATATTTCACGATATGCGCACATGAATTAAGAAAGCTTTGCATTTTCATATGAAATTCTGGAACTGGTACATAAAACTTTGTTCTATATACTCAATAATATTTACATGCCCTTACGCCGTTTCCTTGTCGTATTTTCCGTAGGCAGAGGACATACCAGACTTTCATATCGCGACATCTTTCGCCTATATCTACGATTTTTCTACCTTTTTATATATAGGCTTCTCTTAAAATATCGTTAGACCATACTTTCCTTGGTCTTCCTCAACATTTGCGCTGTATATTTGTTTTCATTAATTCGTTCTGCATGCCCAAACAATCGCAGAGTGCTCTTCATCTTAATACTATCAACCTTAAGTTAACATTCATCCCGAATTATTTCATTCCCTATTCTGTTATATACAGTGCACACATTTCTACATAATTTATTCAGCTCTTTCACTCAATATTGCAAACTATTTTCGAAATAAACCTAATTCATATATTCATAATTTCATTAGAAAAATCCTCCTCCATCCAAGAAGTCGAAGGGAGGCGCCAGCGACTCCAGAACTGATGACAAGGAGCCAACATGGGTTTTGCAGAAGAACAAGCTGGTCAAAGTAAGGGAGTTCAAAGGGAAAACCTACGTAGATATTAGGGAATTCTATGAAAAGAACGGGGAACTTCTTCCTGGTAAGAAGGGAATCAGTCTTCCTGTTGATCTGTGGAAGAAGTTATTAACTCTGCAAGAAGAAATCAACGAAGCTGTAAGTCAGTCCTAAGTGTAAAATAAAAATTTTCTCCAAAAATATATCATTTTACGTTATAAATTGGGGTATCATTTTGTATGGAAATATTACTTTCCTGGATATGAAGAGAACATAATTTGGTATATGCGAGCATTCCACATTTTTTTTAATTCCAGTCATGGTGATAGTTGTTGGAATACAATTTTTCAGTTGTACTTAGCACTAAATCAAGTGAATTTAAGTATTTTTTCCATAAGAAAATTTTATGGTGTCTGGAAATAAATTCAATTACTGAATGCTTAATGTTTGTTTTTTTACTATTATAAATTAATTTTATTTTGTGTCAGAAAATATGGTTCACATGCTATCTTATATTTTGTTAATGGGAACAATTTGACTTAAAAAAGTTGTAAAAAACCCATTATAATTTTTTTTTAAATATCTGAAAATAATGTTACATTTAAGAGATATATACAAGTATTTGTTCTACCATACATTGAAAAATCCTTTGAATACCTTAATGATATATTTTTAACTTGGGGAAACATTTTATTAATAGTTGGGGTGCTAATTTTTTGTGATTATAGATGAGTTCATTTTTGAATCTCAATTGTAAAGAAATACTGGTTCTTACTTACAAACTAGTGTTTTTTTTCCGTAATTGTGAATGCCACCCTCCTTGTACTACATTTTTTTATATGAACAAGTCCCCTTAGAAATAAAAAAAAATCGGAACATATAGCTTGTTATGAATAACTTCACTCTTTGTGACATAATTTATCTAGTATTATGATACATCCCTGCTTATTTTGTAATAAAAATATTCCAATAGTACAAAAATGAAGAAGATAAACAGTATCCATGGCGATTATATATTTTCAACTTTGGTTTTGTTATTGTGGCCTGTTTGCCATATAAGTTAAGTAACATCAAGTTTGTACAATGTCAACATGTAAAATTTTCAATAAAGTGTGCTTTGACAAGAATAGCTCTCTTAGTGTTTATCCCTTTTTATTAATTATTGTAAAATTTAAGAAAAATGTAGACTGAACATTAGACGAGGTCTATAAATACACCAAACTTTTTTTGAAGCCATCTTCAATATGTTAGATCAGATGGAGGATCTGTCCAGTACCTGACTCTCATACAGAAACTGGCTTGCCTGGGGGATTAATGCCGAGTCAGTCTTTGGGTCTATTCTGTCGTTCAAAGATTTTATAGACGTGGAATAGTAGGGATATTGGTTGATACTCGTAGCTTGCTGGGCTATCTGGGGGGGCTTCCCTGGTTTCAGTATGGCCACGAATCTTGCCTCCCTCCACGGTTTTGGTATCGGCTCGTACCCAAGTATCCGGTTAAAGAGTGCCAAGATCCATCCCTGCACTGTGATTCCGAAGTTTTTTGTTCAACCATTATTTTGTCTTTACCAGAGGATAAATTTCGAAAGAACCAGTGACTCACCATTTCAAAGCTTTCTGATTCATTTCCTCAGATCTCTCATCCAGTTCTTCATGAAGTGATCACAGTAAAGCTAGGCTATCGGATTACAGTAACGCTAGGCTAGTACTTGGTGGGTGCTTAAACTTTCAGAACAACATGAGACAACGGATGGGGTCAGTGTTAACCTTGAGCATTATATAATTGAAGGTGATGCTTTTTTGGATAAAATCATTACAGGTGATGAGACTTGGATTTTATACATAAACATGGACACAAAAAATCCATCAATGAAGTTGGGCCATACTCACCAAAAAAATCGCAAATTTTTTCTGCCAAGAAAGTTATGACAACTGTCTTTTGGGACAGAAGAGGAGTCTTGTTGGTGGATTTCATGAAATGTGACACTACAATCAATTGAAAGTGGATTGTGAGCAACTAAAAAAGTACATTGAGGCATGTTGGGCTCTGGTGTTTTTATTAGCTCATGCTGCTGAGCATTCTCGAACTTTACTGTGACAATTTAAGTGGGAAGGTTTTGATCACCCTCTATACAGTCCGTATTTGGCACAAAGTCATTATCATCTCTTCATGAATATGAAGAAATGGCTTGTATTCCACCATTCCACAATGAGGAGTTGCAGTCCAGTCTGGAGAGGTGGGTCAAATCACAGGTAGTAGAATTTTACGATAAATAAAAAGCTTATTAAATGCTATGACAAGTGCCTCGATCTGACTGGAGACTGAAGGAGGAAACAGTTGAAGTTTTAAGTGGTGTATAATAAAAATGTAACTAAACTGGTATTTTTTTAATAAATAAACGTAAGTTACTTTCTGGATAGCCCTCTTACGTCCCTGCTTATTTTGTAATAAAAAATCTACCAATGGTTCAAAAGTGAAAAAGATAAACAGTATCCATAGCAGAAATATATTTTCAACTTTGATTTTGTTATTGTGGTCTGTTGCTATACAAGTACCATCAAGTTTGTACAATGTCAACATGTTAAGTTTTGAATGAAAAAGTGTGCTTTGACAAGAATAGATTTTTTAGTGTTGATCACCTTTTATTAATTATTGTAAAATTTAAGCAAAACATCAGACAAGGTTTTAATATGTTGAAAAGTTAATTCAAAGGGTTACATTAAAATATTGCGACTTTTTGGCTACAGAATTTGTGGGGTACAATTTGAGGATTTGTTTCAACAGGATGAGGCCACTTATCACACATCCAATAAGTTTAAAAGTGGTTCAAGAGATGTTCCCCGGAAAACTGATTTCGCAAAGGGGTAACATTGTGTGGCCACCACAAAGTCCTGATTTGTTTTCCATTAGATTGTTTTTGTGGGGATACCTTAAATTAAAAGTTTTTGTGGGGATACATTTAAAAAAATTATTTAACGCATTTTTCTTTATTTTTTGGATACCATCGGGAATCGAACCCAAAACATTGTGGAAGGCAAGGGTAAGGGTCTTACCAACAAGGCCATGAAGTCGATATTGAACATATTAATATGAATATCAAATTTTTTAAATATAATTATTCTCGGGTTTTATCAATGAATTCAAAACAAATTCCCTGAAGTATTTGCTCATGAGATTTCATGTGTTTCTTTAAAGAGTATTTTTGTCCAAATCCTCTGTGGCAAAGTCCGCAAACATGGGGCTTCATATCTTCGTGGACAGATGTATGTCTTTTAAGAACTTGTGAATCCATAAACTGCTTGGGACAAACTTGGCATTTATAAGGTCTATCACCGCTGTGAGTTCTGTTATGAATTGCCAGCAAACTGTTGCTCTTAAAGGCTTTGATGCAGTGAGAGCATTGGAACGGTCTTGTATTGTTGTGGGACCTCATATGGATGGTCAGTTCTCCATTAGTGGGGAACCTCTTGCCACAGATTGAACAAACAAAGTTCTTAACTCCTTTGTGCCTCTCCATATGACTCTTGAGAATGCTACTGGATTTAAAACGTTTGTTGCATTCACTGCATGAAAAAGGTTGTTCTGAACTGTGAGTGCTCATGTGACTCTGAAAAATGATAAATTCAGGAATTGAAAAATTTAGGCAGACAATAAGGTGTACAAAATGATTTGATTAAATGTGCATCGAGTCTTTGCCTAGGAAAACATTCCACAAAACAGGAAAAATTGAATTTTTGACAGCATAATGTTAGGCATCTTTTAAAGTAATTTTCATGATATATGTACAAACTGCAAAATGGCGTAATTTAGTGTTAGTGGATACAGTGTGAATCTAAAATTGAAAAAAATGCCAAATTGGAGGAAAAAGAAAGCAGAAAAGCTTTGATGTACCTGAAAAGAGCGTTTTACCTATAAAAATATTAACCTTATTAAAAATTAATCCATAAAAATATGTTTTTAGAAAAATGAATCCTCACTCGAAATTTCTGTTTTATTTGAATTTCAAATTGAACTTAATTGGTATTTCCTTATTCTAACCATAATTTTTTTCACAAGAATGTATTAATTAACTTATAATTTTACTTGATTGTATTTTATTTTGTATCAAACAATTAAATATTTCAGTAATTATTATGTAAGAGCAAAGTATGAATCTCGAAGATAATACACATATTTCGGAAGTAATGAGAAGTTGATATAACAAAGTAATTGATGAAATCTCTTTTATTTTGTGTGGAACTCTTTTCTTGATACCCATACTAGTGATGAAGAGTGTGGCTGGGAGTTAACATAATCCCCACAGAACCACTAGTATTTATTAACATTTTCAATTCATCATACATGCCGGCATTACTGCCATGCATGGTGAAAATAAAAAAACCAATCATTAGCAAGTAACTAATTCTTTTAACCAAACTAGGACCCACTTTTGGATACTATCTCAAGAATCGAAACTAAGACCTTAGGCTGAAGACAAGTATTCCACCAATTAGGCCATAGGGATCTCCATGGAATCTTAATAATAAAACAATAGAATTAATTTCAAGGGTACTAAAATGTTATTAAGAGATTGGTGAAAACGATAGAGCTATTTGGCTTCATTTTAATGCTGATAATTTTGCCAGTGAGAGTTTAATATATCCACAGTAAGATATAATCATGTGTTATAATGAACCATGTGGAAGAATGATTATAATCCAAAGGAATCTGAAACTACCTTTGATGTACTACAAATGGCAGCAATGAAAATTAATGAGCTTAAATAACCTGTCAATATGTGTTATAATGATTGATTAATATACTAACAAGAAGATAAGATGATACCTTTGCATAATATAAAGTAAAGATTAGCTTAGTCAGATATTTTTATGGAAAAAGTTGCTTGCAAATTTTACAGATACATTTTTTTTCCATTGAAAATAATCTTTTATTTATAATAGCTTTTGTTAAACACATTTAGTGCTGAAAATGCCTGTAGGCAAAATCACATAAACTTTTACTGGGTGTTCAAAATGCTCATCACTGTTCTCTTCCAAATTTTATTTAGATGGTTCAAAAAATGAGCAAGCTCAGCCACCAAACAGCACTGATAAGGTTTATAAGGGTACCTATATAAGAAGAATTATGTGTACTTGAAAAGTTCCGCACTAATTGAAAAACAATGTTCGTACAAAATACAAATTGTTTCTAAAATGTGAGTTATTAAAATTAGTATTATAATATGAATCCAGAGTTAAACTAATGTTTTAATTTTAAAATATTTTAAAACAAAAGGATTTACTAAGGCAGATACATATATAATGTATATTATATCCAGTCGAAATTATTATGAAGTTTATTTGTTGACAAAATAACAAAGTATTTTATTCTTCTTTTCCTCATTCATTATTCTGTGGTAGTTAACATCTTAAGAATTTGAATTATTGCATTGATTTAAAAAAATAATTTAACAGTCAATGTGTTAACTATTTTTCTTTCATGTCACAATTTATGATACTTAAAAAAATCTCGAACAATAAAACGTCTTTTTAATAGTTTTGTTTTCATCATGTATCCGAGAATAAGAATTAAATTAACAATTTTTTTCCCCAATGAGGGCTCAATTAAAAATAAATAATTAATTACCTTCAGTTGTCCGGATTGTACAAAACTAGCATTGCAAATTGTACAAGAATATTTTTTTATACCCAAATGTATTTTTTTGTGAATCTCCAGAACAGTTGGATATGCAAAAGCCTTTTTACATACATCGCAAATATATTTCTTTTGTCCAGTGTGTCGATTCATGTGCATTTTAAGCGTTCTCCAATTAGAAAACTCTTTTTGACAAATTTGGCAATCGAATGGCTAAAATGTAAAGGAAAATCGTAATATGACTTTTGAACCATATATTTCTTTTAATGTTAGAATTTCTGTGTATCTTGAAGCTTCATCATTTTTAAACAATAAATTTCTTTAAATGTTAGGATTTCAGTGTAAGTGGAAAGCTTCATGATTCAAAATTTTACCTGAATTCAAACAAATTTTACCTGAATCAATAAAGTTTCTTTACTTATCAATGAATGAATAAAGTTTCTTTACTTATTAAGAAAAATAAATCTTATGCAAGTTTATCAAGTAAGTTATTAGATTGATTGCCGTTGTATCAGAACTCCTCTTTTATATAAGAAACTAAAATATAAAGATTTATTTTTCCGTGCAAAACTTTTTACTATAATTGTTTAAAAACAGTTTTTAATTATTTAAAAAAACATTAATTAGACTGATCTGTAAAAATCAATGAGTATTCAAAACATTGTATTGTACATGTCCTACAAAGTGCAAAATATATAATCTCAGTTAAAGCAACTTGATACAGCAGCATTTTCAAGATATTCTGTAAATTTAAATAACTGTCAAAAAAATGTATGTTTTTTTAAGTATGTTGATAATCTTATTTTGATTCTTTGAGTGAGTCCTGGTAGCTTTTTGTTTTCGTAAATGAAAAAATATTTTGGTTTGAGAAAATCCCTCTAGTCTCGTAGTATTAGGTGTTAACATAAGTTGTGTCTGTTTTTTTCCAATTTAAAAATAACCACCAAAAGTAAAACAAAATGGTAAAGGTTATACGTCATTCGAAAGAGAATTTTCTGCTCTACAAGATATTATGTTTGCTTTTACGTTACATATATTATTTTATTTGATTACAAGCCTTCATAATGGAATGTCAAGTAGACGAAAGTGAGCATTTTCGACACCTCCTTCTGTTCGCGTTCAATCGAGAGAATAAAGCTGCCAAAGCTGCTCGTGATATTTGCGAAGTGTACGGTGAAGATGCTATGAATTAAAGGACAGCTCGTCGATGGTTTTTGCGTTTCAAAGACGGTAATTTCGACCTGAAAGACATGGAGCGTTCCGGACGACCAGTGGACTTCGATGAAGACCGCTTAAACCATATTATTCATGAAGATCCCCTTCAAACATTTTTCATCACCATTTTCAAACCATTTTTCATCACCAATAATGATGCGGTAAAGGAACCTTTGCTTGTGGCCATGCGTAGCTCGATGACGCACGAGCAAACTATCAGAAATTGTCAAACGTTGATTTTTGTTGTTTTCAATCAAAACACGTGGAACCCAAGCGCCAAACTTCTGGACTTTTCCCATTGATTTAAGATAGCGGTATACAGTCATGTGACTACAATTCATCTGCTCAGCCAATTCTACGGTGGTTTGAAGGCGATCTTCATGAATAATATAGTTTAAGCGGTCCTCATCGAAGTCCACTGGTCGTCCGGAACGCTCTTTGTCTTTCAGGTCGAAATTACCGTCTTTGAAACGCAAAAACCATCGACGAGCTGTCCTTTAATTCATAGCATCTTCACCGTACACTTCGCAAATATAATGAGCAGCTTTGGCAGCTTTATTCCCTCGATTGAACGCGAACAGAAGGAGGTGTAGAAAATGCTTACTTTCGTCTACTTGCCATTCCATTTTGAAGGCTTGTAATCATACAATATCTTGTAGAGCAGAAAATTTTCTTCCGAATGACGTATAACATTTACCATTTTGTTTTACTTTTGGTGCTCATTTTTAAATTGAAAAAAAAAAAACGGACACAACTTATGTTAACACCCAATATAAACTCGATAATAGTAATTAATTAATTATTTTCACTCAAAACAAAGATGATATAGTATGCGTTTTGCGGAATGATTTACATCATGGTGTTGAAAAATTAAAATAATATTTTGTCGTAATCTGATTACCCTAAGTCAAGAAACAAGCATAGACAAGTTAATAAATTGTCTTGTGAATATTGAGGAGAAATTATTATTACTTCCGTTCGGTATCCAATGAATAAAATTGTTTCCATATAATTTGCTACACAACCTAATTTGTCCATAGATGTCTGATAAGTTTTAAGTAAGAACACTGGAAGTTATTAGACAATAGTATGGCTCATATAGACAGCAAAACTCACTGAGTGTGAATCAAAAGTGGTAACCATTGGATCAATATCATACATTTTAGTTTACCTGCTAACATAATGATAAAAAAATGCACCAAAATCGGAGCATTCCTCATTTTTGACAGTTGGCATAATTGCACTTGATAAATTTATGAAACAATTAAAAAAATATAACTACCTTTAAACCATAATGCTCTCTAATATGTGCATCAAGTCTATGAGACATTTTGAACTGTTTTTCACATTTAGGACATTTAAACAGAGTTTTCTTTTGTGTTTTGTTTTTAGCAGTTAATAATTCATCTCTTGAAGGTTTGATTTTTTCTCTGTAAAATGTGACAATACATTACTTGATTTATTCATTTATATGCTAGATGTGAAAATAGCAAAGAGAAATACAGCAATTCTTCGATTGTGCGATTAGTGTGTACTTGAAAAGTTTCGCACTAATCGAAAAACAGTGTTCATACAAAATAGGTTGATTGGTTCTTTAATGTTTTTTTTTATAATTATTATATGACTCCAGAGTCAAACCGATGATATTAATCAGTAATAAAATATTTTAAAACTAAGGCAGATAGATATATCATATAAAAATGGTCCAATCATTATGTAGTTTATTTTTTGGCAAAAATTAAAGTATTTTTTTCTTCTTTTCCTCATACATTATTATGTAGCAGTTAACATCTTTTTCAATGGACATAATGCTTTCATTGATGGGATCAGCATTCATCTTTAGTTCATTTTAAGTTTCAAGAGTGCGAAATATGTTATCAAATTCATTTCAGAGTAAATGTTTTCGATGGTTCATCTTCTGCTTCACAATTGTCATTTACAACATTTACATTGTCTATTTTAACTAAACCTAGCTTTCTTCTAATGCCTGTTACTTCTTCAATGGCACACATCTCTCAAATTTCGGAAGAGAAGATCATCAAATCAAATTTCTCAACATTTACTGAAATATGGAGCCAAATTATAAATCGAGCTATAATAAAAATTGCATTCACCAAGGGATACCTGTTGTAAATAACATAAGTAAATATTATTTATGATGTATTGATTATTCACCTTATGAGAAAAAAATCAAAAGGTATTTTACCTTTTGCTATCATTGTCTTTCAAATGTTTTTCTTTCACATGTTTCTTGAGCAGAATTGCATTACAAAACACTTCGCTACAGGCTTCACATCCAATATTTTCTTCGATTGGCATTTCTTCACATTCTGGAACAAGTTTCAACCAAGATGTTTTTACAAGACATATAAGCTTTTTAAAAACATTTCATTTGATGTTAAAATTGTAAGGCACATTTTCTTCAAAAAACTATAAAGTACATTGCACACATCTAAATTATATAAAACTTTTCAATACAACTCGAGACCAGTGGTTCCTAAAGATTGACTTATAGGGACACCACGGAATGATAGGAAGGTTTTGTGAATTTTAAATGTGTTTCATTTATTTTTTTATCTAACCTTACTACACCAACAGAAATGCAACTGTAAGGTATGTTCTGATTTTAGGCACCATGGAAAAATCCTGATAGACTAAGGGCATTGTGAGCTGAAAAAGTTTGGGAACCACTGGTTTATAATGTGGTCAATAAACAGGTTTTCTGCCTGAGTTTGAAAAATTCTTATTGATATTAGACTTATTTAAAAACCGTCCAACTCATATTTTTCTGATTTTGAAATACTTCAGGAAACAGTGATTTATGTGGGAATGAAAAAAAGAAAATAGTTTATATGAAATACATTTTCTTATCTATTCAAACATCCTTTTTGTTACATCAGAAACACAGGGATACCATAAAATACCTTCATCAAATCAGTCTGTATCCCGGCACTCCGCCATATCCCATAATTGTGAACTCCATATAAAACCTGATGGTGTAGGATTGGAGCTCCATTTGTCATGTCCCTATTGGGTAATTTTAGTGACTAATATTTTGCATACAAAGGACCAAGTTATACTCTTTAGCGGTATGGTTCTTATTGGAAGAGATGATTATGATTGTTGGTAAATAAATAAAACACGTTAGATCGCAATGCGGAAAGAGAGTGTTTATTTTTATAGTAGCGTAGGTATTTATATGTTTTTGGAATGTGCACAAGAATGCGCTCGCGATATGCTTTTATCTCGCTTCTGTGAATGCAGAAAACGATTAATATCGTATGTGGGTGATATTTTATTTACGAAACTGGCGAGACAGCGTGGCGCGTTCTTTCTCTACTATGGAATGCGGCGCAATGCTCGGCCGGCATCAATGGTTGGCATGTGACCTTTGGACTGTTTAATATAATTTATCGAGGTATCCGAAGGTCGTTTCATCGATCATTGACCGTATGTATGCGACAATATTCAGCGACGACCGTGGATCCCTACAACTCTCAGAAACAATGAATATATGACATTTATATGCTGCTTCATAATAAAATATCATCTCACTTTTTTTTTAATTCATTGAATGATGTCTGAAATATCTATTTCAAATAACCAAAAAAATGTTTTTTTTTATTGAATTCTTTTTGCAACTATTTTTTGATTGATTACTGTTGAGGAATGAACCTGAAAATTTTGAGTGGCCAGATCATTGAGTTAAAATGAGTTCAAATAATTTAATCAATAAATTCGTAAGATATTTATTAAATAAGTTAAATATGAATCTTCCAATAAATACATTAGAGCGCAGTCATAGAAAAATAGGCAAAGCACTCAATATAATGCCGACTCCACACTCGTACGTTCTTATATAATTTGGGAGGAAAAACATGAATTTACAACATATTTCTGAGGGAAAGTGGTGAGTTTTGTAATGTTGCATTTTCAAAATAAAAAAATATGATACAAGATGGTTTTGCGACAGGAGAAGAGTGATAAGTGAGGAGCATTTGGAGGTCTCGACATAGGCATGTGAGTTAATGACACGCAAATGTAGAACGTGTGATGAAGAGTAATTGGGCATGATTTTGATGTGGTTATTGAGATTATGTTCTGGTTGGAATTATGTGTGTGATAGTTTGGGATTTAAGTGTGTAGAAGGTGAATGCAGAGTGTGAATGTTTTAGTATATATGATAAATACGAGTATATAATTTTTTTTACTAAGAAGTTAGACCACTTGATCAAGTGGTTCTCTATATCCACAAAACGGAGGCCTTTTTTGCATTGGTATGTACTTCTCTATGTTTTGTATTTCTATTAAAACAAATTAAAAATGTATTACGCATAATAAATTTCAAAAAATTTACCTTCTGAACACTTGCTGGATTCAGTAGGAGTCTCCTGAATATGAGGGTCTATGGAGTTTGTTGCTGTAATATCCACTAATGAGTCTACTGCCAAGTTTGAGAGGTCACAACCTAAACTTTTCTGATCGTAGAATTCTCCATTGTCATCACACACAAAGTGATCTCCAAGAGTGCTATTATCATCATCTAGTTCAAAATTAGATCTTATTGCAGGTTGGACATTGATGTCATATTTCAAATCATATTTCATATCAATTAAAGCATCCTCTTCTTTAATATTTCCAGTTACCTTGAAATAATATTGCAGTTGAATATTTGATATAGTTTACTTTGTTCTGATGGTATTAATCTGTCTTCAAATAATTAATTATATTTAAAATAAATTATCTAATGTGAATGTAAACTAAATAATGTATTATATATGTACACTAAACTTATATCACACTAGACTTCTACCATGACATACATTTTTCACCTCCTCAACATTCATAAATTTTCCCTTTCTCTCTGACACACACCTTTCAAAATTGGATTCAAAGATACTTTTCTCAATATTCAACCACATTTCTTGTGGATTTTTTTGTCACCTTTAATCAAATATTCTTTCCACATGCCCGTCCACCACCTCAAAGTACACCCACCCAATAACAATACAAGAAAACATACAACTTCTATGATTTTTCTGCTATTTTACGTTTCCTTCTTTCAGAATATCATTTAATTAATCCAACCATACTTTCCTTGGCTTTCCTCTCACATTTGCACTTTATATATCTGTTTTGTTAGTTTTTCTTCATTTGTTCCACATGCCCAAACCATCTTAGCAGTTATATACATACCATCCTGCCATTTTCCTGTTGGGGTACGTAGAGGAGAGAGTGCCAGACTTTCCTATTGTGACACATCTTTCACCTCGGCTATATCCATACAATTTCTCTGACTTTTCATTTCCGTTTTCAAAATATAATTCAATTGATCCAAATATGTATACTTTCCTTGGAACATCATAGTCCTTCCATAGCTTGCTTCTTATCAAACATTCATAGGATTTCTCTAAATCTATGAATGTTGGAACCCAGATTTTTTCCAAAGGATTCTAGTCTAGATTACATTTAAGGCACGTTTCTCATCTTTCTGGTTGGTTGGAAGAAATTGCTTCATGGGAATAAATCCGCCTGATTATACTGTATACAGCAAAAGTGTAATACAATAAAAGGAAAAAATCTGATCCAAGAATCCTCTTCTACCTAAAAAGACCCTGACCATCCCACTTTTCAGTATTTTTCTTCACTTTTCAAAATTTTTCACATACAGTTTACTCACAACACAATCTCATATCTCTAAATAGTAAAATATATTAAAGAATAAGCCAATTACTTCGCACAGGAAATGTTAATCATACTGGAAATATAACATGAGTGATAGCATTTTGAACTACTACTTTATGAATAATATTCTGAAATTAATAACCTTTTAGTAAAAAATAATAATTGAGGACCCCATGGGTTAAGAGAATGCAATCCTTTTTGAGAAACACAAATACTCAGGAAAGGTTGAATTCATTGTGTTGAAAAGTGGTTTATTCAATCTTTACTATATTTTAAGGTGGGTAGGCTTGCAAGAGAAAAGTGGTTTATTCAATCTTTACTAGACTTCAAGGTGGGTAGACTTGCAAGAGAAAAAGAGTGCAGAATATACCTCTTTTAAAACATATACATAAATGTGAGAAAATTCTACACAATAACTCAAATGAAAGTAATATATATGTTTAGCTTTACAAAAGCATTGTCAAACTGTACTCAATACAAGTGGTGAATAGCTGTTTGAAGTCTCGGTCTAATGGCAGGACGTCTTACTCTTTTGTTAGGATATTAGGTAAGTTGTACTCAATACATTGCTTACCAAGCTTATATTGCAAAATATTTTATAATCTATGGTTTAAAACTAACATTTTTTTTAAATAGAAATCTACCATCCTGACATGGGAACCACCAGCCCTCATAAAACGTTAATACTATAAATGTAAAACAAGATGAAAGAAATCAACCTTCTCAATAAATAAGCAATAAAACCAATATATTATATTTATTTAATATTGGTGAAATATGTTTTCTTTTATACACCATATGCTAGAAGTTAGAATAGTCACTAATAAATCTCGAAATGACTATATAATAACCCCGATTTGATATATTATTCGATTTTATCTCTTTAATATTGAAAATATACGTAGTTTCATATGAATCTTATTTTAAAAAGCAATAAATATATTTTTATAGCATCTACTAAAATCCTTTCATTCACTCTTTTTAACATACAAGTATATTCTTAACTAAAGGATGATAAACGTAGTAAAATTGTTTTATCACCTGCGGCGTAATGATTTGTTTCAAAGTTTCATCAGATCTAATGCATTGCTGTTTGAAATAATAAAGCGTGTTCAATAAACTAACACAGTTCCTACACAAAGCACTGGGTAAACCATCATTTTCAGATATTTGCACCGAGGTACAATAAATAAACACTTCAGAAAAACATGTTTGAAAAATGTCTTGCATATCTTCATGATCGCTTAAACAAGCTCGGCATAATTTACTGGCAGCGTAATGTGTGTTTATTCGAGAATCGCTGGCTCTAATATCCATTATTATTCAATCTTGAAGTATTTGAGCTTTAAAATAAGAATAGGAAACGAAAAATGGTGCTATATATCAAAATTATCGCAAAAACAAACGCAGATGACAGCTAAATTTGACAGTTAGTTATTGTCTCTGGTTTAAAGTGTATGTTCCATTACAATACACTTGGCGTTGCTGTGAGCCATTTTACACTTTTTATTCAATCGCTACCATAAAAATTAGTATTAAAATCTCGATTATAGGGGTTTGAATTATATGTAATTTGGTGTTAATTTTGATTTAAATATGTCACGTAGAAAATTTTCTTCGTTCTGTATCTGAAGTTATGAAGTACGAGTGTTAGCGATAAAGTAAAATGATCTGTGAATTATATAATCTATTTATTATAATGAGAAAAATTTAGATCAATTTAAATAAAAAAATAAGACTGAGAAAACAAATTCCAAGCTGTTTTAGAAAAGGACGGTCACACGAAAAGCGCGGGGCTACTGGAGAAGGCTAGTGATCGATGTTTTAGGTACAGTGATGTAGTTGGTGAGTAACGCTTCAGTCTCGACGGAACGGAAAACTGGAGGATATCCAATTAAAACCAGCCTTATTCAGCATAGGTTTCTGTCGTATTCGGAGTCTCAACGGCGAGCCCCATAACAATGATGCTGACCATCTAATATGCCAGGAAGAACACGAGCGCCCGCATCCATGGGCTATCAATCAACTATTGGCTGCTGACGCATGCTTACGATACGTCTTCCACGAAAAAGTTCAGATCGTGTTATAAAAACAGGCTCCACATTCATTCAATCCTTACTTAAAATTGATTTTCAACCGACAATATACTTTTAATTATGAAAACAAATTGATAAAGTTTGATCAAAAGCTGTTTGTTTCTTTTTAGTATAGAAGCTTGTGTTTTTAAAACATGAAATATATTTGTTTTAATTGTTCAAGCTGGTGTTCTTTAAAACTATGCCCTACCGCACTCGCGTAACAATTTAGCCAAATTATAGTTTTCCCCGTAGATTGTTGCAGATTAACAACCAAGGTGAGTTAAACCAGGTTGACGACTCCACAGGCTATTGGCAAAATTTTTTATTCTCTGGTCTCTTTTTCAGTTGAAACATACAGGAAAAAAACCTATGGACCGCGAGTCACAACTTGAAATTTAGGCGCGAATTAATCATTGTCCGCGTAAAAAATTGTCCATTCTCATGTCATGTAATCATGGCCGAGACAAATATTATAATCGGTGTTTTTACACTAAAAAGTACAGGGGGCTGTTTTTCATTATTTTGAATATGTTTGAATCTAAAATAAGGAGTATTAAGATTTACATGGAGTTAGAAATAAAAGAAAATGGGTTGTGAATTAAAATATTTGTTACAAAAGGAAATGTAGATAAAATTAAACAAAAAGAAAATAAGGTTAGAAAGTACAACCAGTTTTGTAAAAAAAAAGTGGGGTTATTGAAAAAGGCCTAGAGATTGATGGATCTATAGTTTAGCCCATTGATGTTTTGAAGCAGCCGGTAGGTTGAGCTTTAGTCTTAGTGGTGCGGCAGACTGAATGACCTTCCTCTGAAACCTGTTTTATTCTTTGGTGCAGAAATTTTCATTAATTATACTGGCCATCCATTAAGCCAGGATGATGAAAAGCGTTCATCGTTTGAGGTTTTTCAACTGCTTGTGGAGAATATCACGGGACGAAATCAGCGCAGCGAGACAGTTCTTCATTCAGAGAAGTCCAATAACAAGAGAGATCCCGTAGAAATTCGACTAATTAAAGGCTTGTACACTGAGAAATCCAGGTAGTAAAATAGTGCTTTTATATGAAAATAAGTTGGGGGTATAAGACTCTTCCTTTTTTCTGCTAATTTTGAATTGTTCCATCTTTTAGTAATCTGTGATAATGGGTTAGACTTAGCCCATAGAGAAGCAAGTGCTGAATGGGCTCCAGTAAAACAAGCTAATGTACGCTTATGATAGTGTCACATACTGTTATACACTTTCGTTATATACAGTACAACCTGGTGGAATTATTGCCATATGGAAATCATTTCCAAACAACCAGAAAGAGGTCTTAAGTGAAAACTAGACTGGAGCCTATTTAAAAAAAAATCAAGTACCAACGGCAAACGAACCTGGAACTCCCGGGTTGAAAGACAGGCACATTCACAGTTGACAACCTTTTTGGCCTAGTTGGTTCGACACCCGTATTCCAGCCTGGGCTAAAAAGTGATGTCAAGTTTTCATTGGGAATGACATATATGGATTTTTCTTAAGAACACTTAGGAGTGTAATGACATGCTTGACTAGCTTGTTTAATTTTGAATTTAATGATTCAAAGTAAAACCACACATAGTTTGGCATCTATTTTGTCAGTTAATAGAGGTAGTTGCTAAAGAGGTATAGATATCTGCTGATTAATTACATAATACTTACATATGTTACAACTTGCCTTATAAGATCCTATATTATTTCTCTTCATTGTGACCTCTGCTTAGGAATATGACCCACACTGAGACTGATATAGTTTGCGCACATTCTTCTCCAGTCCACTCAGCATTCCGTTGTCTAAAGCACCTGTGGCAAAGGTAGGGCCACAGCACTCGTCACTCCAGTGCATAGGTGTTTTGTTTTACCTCTGCTTCTGTGACCCTCTACATTGTCAGTGACTATGAGTCTCTCTATGCCATATTTCTCTTAGGCGAAATACGACTGAAGGATGTGACGAGTGCACAATTCTGAATGTCTCTTTAAGATATTAAGCTGTTCTAAAATAGGCATTTATTTGTTCATCATTCCTTCCATGAAACATTCAACAATCGTTTCCAGCACCACATTGTGAAAGAGTCTATCCTTGGTTTTTCTTTGGCCTTCGTATCCAAGTTTTTGAGGTATACCAGGTCTGTAAATATGAAACCAGAATTTTTTATAGAAAATACACATTTATTGTATGAAAATGGTAAAAAATATTTTATTCAAAGAATTGCCCATCGCTAGCTACACATTTTTTCCATCTCTCTGGCAATTTGTGGATGCCATGCCAAAAAACCTCTTGCTCTTTTGAAGCAAACCAATCATCGAGCCATTTTCGTAAGAAGTGAAGCGCTGCTCAGCAAGTGCGTGTCCCATCGATGCAAATAAGTAGTAGTTGGAGCCAAGTCTGGTGAGTAAGCCGCATGCGAAAGTATTTGCCAACTAAACGCCTCAATTGTTTCCTTGACCAGTTTTCCTGTGTGCGATGGTGCGTTATCATGAAGCAAAATCACTTTGTGTTGCCTCTTTTGATATTCTGGTCGTTTTTCACGCAATGCTTGGTTCAAATCCATCATTTGTTGTCGGTAGCGTTCAGTATTAACGGTTTCGCCAGGTTTTAGCAGCTCATAATGGATAACACATAATGCATCTACGGTTTGGGCTCCTCATCAGCTCAAATATAAAAACAATATAGAACAAATACAAAAAAAAATCCTCAGATATCTATGGTACAGAACAAAGGGCGATTACCCAAAATATGTTCACCATGCCGAACTTCTCACGGTGTGTAACTATAGAAGCCTCGAAACAAGAAGGCAAGAATCCATTGCGATATTCCTAATAAAGGTTTTCCAAGGTTCCTTTAACTGTCCCGCGATTCTAGAAGCACTAAGTTTATATGTATCCAATAAATATAGCCGTGCAAGGAATCACCCTCTGTTCTACATACCAACTTACAGGACGAATATCATGGCTAAACATTCAGTCACGCGTGGTATAGAGATATTGAACCAACTGAATGACACGGTTGATATATTCTCGGTACCGTCTAGCAGTATGAGGAGAATCCTGGTTGATATTATTCCTAACGAATAAGCTAACGCTAGAAGCAGACCCTCTTTGTGTAACAGGAGAAATCCGTGCAAAGTGGATAAAAAAAAAAAACCACCCTTCTGATTCTACCAAACACAGAGCATTGTCCATAGCGATTTGGCCTTGCAGTCGATGTCGCTGGTTTGCTTGGAGTTACCCATGATCTTTTACGCTTAGGATTCTTGAAATATATCTATTTTTCGTCGCCAGACACAATTCGCTGGAGAAATAATTTTCTTTTGTACCTGGCGAGCAGCATTTCGCAAGTGGTTTTTTGGTTTTCCTGCTGTCTTTCATTCAGTTCATGTGGAACCCATTTTCCCACCTTCTGAATCTTTCTCATGGCTTTCAAACGTATGGAGACGGCTTCTCGTGTCACATTTAATTAATCCCCGAGTTTTTGTTGCATTTGAGCGTCATCCTCATCCAACAATGCTTGCAATTCGGCGTCTTCAAACTTTCTCGGTGGTCTTCTACGTTCTTCGTTTCTCACGTCAAAATCGCCACTTTTGAATTTTTTAACCACTCAAAAAACTGTGATTTTTCAAGAGCATGCTCACCGTAAGCTTCGACAAGTATTCGATGCGATTCTGCAGCAGTTTTCTTTAAATGGTAACAGAAAATCAATGCTGTCAGCAAATCGTAGTTTTCAAGCACAAAAACAGACATGTTCAATGCTATGAAAACATATGTAGTTGTATTAAACTTGTATTGTTGTGAGTTAAGTCTTTGACAAATGTAAACACAAGAAAAAGGCGCCAATGATGCGGCTTGACAGTCACTACATTGACAACTAGAACCATCTATGAGCAAATTCCGGTTTAATATTTACAGACCTGGTATATCTAGAAAATTAGGGTTTTTTTTAGCAAGATGTATTTTCACTTCTCGAGATGTCCGTTTCTCCAGATCAGTCCCAAGCTCGACATAACACTCTTCGCAGTACCTATTTTTCTCTTGATTTCAAGTTCACATCCACAGTTATCAGCAATTATAGAGTAAAACTCATAAACCACTTAAGAGCAAAAAATACATAGAGTTATAAGAATAAAACTGTGCAGTATTTGAGTAAACTGTTTGTGGAGATGTGCCCAGTGACATCTTTGGTTATAAAACAGAATCACTTTTAGTTTGAATTCACATATATGCCATTTATGGGTATATTGTCGTTTGGTTATACTGTTTTTCCATAAAAAAAATAAATCAAAATGGTTATGTGGTTTATGAGTTTTACTCTTCAATTGTAGACCTAAGATAAACAAAATCATTTACGAACTCCAAATTTTGTAGATGCGTAAATTATTTTCTGCTTTTTAGATTAATTACTAAGATTTTTGTTTTTTATTTGTTAATTTCCATTAAATTGTTTCATCTAGGTTCTACATATAACTTTAAAAATAAAACGTATTTTAGTTCCCTTTAATATTATCCTTCCAAAACGTAATGAACCAAAATATTTTTTATTCAATTTAAAAATCCAAATACGTTATTCTTATTGACTTGACCCTACTAAATAAAAGTACATAAATATCTCAACTGATTCTTATTATAAAATGATGCAATTTTGAAATGATGCAATTTTGAAATGTATACGGAGAAATAAAATGATTTTTTCTTTCAATTTTCACTTACCTTTATTAAACTCACTTGGCAGGTATTTTAATCTAATTATATGACATAAAAATAAAATATTACAATTACTTGTAAAATTATATCAGCTACATTTTGATAAGGATGAGTTAATGGCAACATTCTGAGAAAACCATATTTTCAAGTCTGTTTATAAGTTGTATTGTGATAAAAATTTACATTTAAGTTTAAAAATTAAAACCAAAATTAGGAAAAAAATAATGAAAGGAGATTGAAATAGTCCCAACTATTTAAACTAAATTTATATATACCACATTGTATTAAGCTTTTACTGTGTAGTGTACAACCTTATTGCCATGTGGATTTTTTTTGTATGTGAAAATACTGCGGAAATCTACCAACAGGTTATAATTTCTTTTGTAAGCTCTGTAGTAATAAAATACATTAAATGCTTACAGATATAGCTAAGATGAGGACAATAATTAATCTACATTTCATATTGAGTTGGGAAAAGAGGAAGTTTTAAAAAAAAATAGATATGACCAAAGTCTTTATATATCTTTATACTCCTGAATACTAGGCAGAAAAAATGTCATTTGATATGAGTAGCACAGCGCAGGGTTTGAACTGTCGATCTTCCGCAAGGAAATCGAATGCGTTACCGAGCGGCCATGCACCTCACATGCATTAATACTGTAGTCTTCGTCTTCTATTTATTCACACGGCTTTTTAATTTTATTATTTTAATCAATTCATGTGTATTTTATTTTCTTGTTATATGGTATATAAAACATTTTATAATGAACTTCTAAAAATAACTACACCTCAACAAGATTCAGTACCTTAGCAATTTGTTATTAAATAAATATAAAAGCAAATGAACAAATCCCATAACTTTCACACAATATTTAAGTAAAAAATTATTAGAAAATGTACACAATTCCTAAAAGATGAATAGGGATTGATTTCTCTGAAATTTATACAGAAATCAAAATACGATAAATTTCAGTTGGTAATTGTTTACCAGTTAATTTGTACTGAAAAATTATATATTGTTCAAAATAATAAAATTATGTTAAATACTGTTTTGTATTGAGAAAAGTATACTTTTATTTGACAAGCGTACGTCCAGATGATATAAATGACTTTTAATATTTTAATTGAGTTGATTTGGGAGTGAAATATCAATCTCCTTCTTGTTCATTCAGTTGAGCCAGCAGAGCTGCACGCTGTGTTTCCAATTCTGTTTCACTCAACGCTCCAGCTTCGGGAGGAGATCTAAAATAAATAAATATAATAAAGAAATCAAATCATGAATATGTTATGTAAAAAAATCAAAATTTTAAGAGAAATTAAATTAAGTCACTGGGAATAATTATATAATGTTATGTATTGAATTTGATTCAACAAATAATTGAATTAAACCAAATTTTTTATTTCATCTAAATATTTCACTTGATTCCTGTTATGTATTTGAGTGAAATTCTTAAGGGGGTTTTTTAGTCTACATAAATACAAACCATCACATCTTGTATTTTTTTAGATACATATCAGAATGTACAGAGATAGAAACTGACTGCTGCACAGAGTACCGGGAAGAAAATTAAAATATTTTTGTAATTGTAAAAAAATACTGCATTAATTGTGTATATCAGGGTAGGCAAAGAGGATAGAGCACCAGACTTTCCTATCTCATCCTTAGCTTCTTCTATATCCATACAACTTCTACGATTTCTCTGATTTTGCTAATTTTATTTTTCAGAATAAATGACATACCTTCCATTCGCATTTGCAGTATATATCTGTTTGGTTAGTATTTTTTCATTAATTCATTCCACATGCCTAAACCATCTCAGCGAGCTCTTCTTCATCTTACTTAATACATTAGCCTTAAGTTCACACTCATCCCCTTTAATTGCATTTAGTATTCTGTCATACATTGTCACTGCATGTATTCTTCTCAGTGCACGCATTTCTACAGCATTTATTCTTTAATCTTTTTCCACGTCCATGTTTTACTTTTAAAACTTAAATGTGCCAATGGCAATTTGTAAACTACAGTTGCACATTGTAGTTCACCAATCATGAAAATACAACAATTGGCTAACTCCATGTATGGTTTGATGGATATTTTTAATATAAATGTCGAGTTCAGGAGGATCCTATTGTTTTTTTAAACTAAGTTTATTTTTTATTTGACCTATAATATTCCTTTGAAAGAGATTTTATTTTTTAAGTTATATTTATAAGTCTTGTATTGTTGATTACTTATGTTGTGAATTGGTATGATTAATCATCATATCTTGAAAAATATATGTATCAAAGATTTTCAGATTGTTTTAGAGGATATCGATACGTTATCTTTTGATATTTAAGTTCTACTGTGTTATGTAAAAGACTTGTAAGTGTAGTTTATTATGTTAATAAATTATGAATAATCATGACCACCAACAAGACCATTTCTTGTGTAGAAGTTAGATGATGTATTAAAAATGTAAAAAGCTTCCAAATTAATTTGAAATGGTAGAAATAAATTTATTTATTAAATAATGTTTATCAATTTTTTTTAAATTCCAAAAGAACCTTAAACTAGAAAACTCCCATAGATTGTAAGATTTATTTTACACTCTTGTCTAAAATGTTACGACCAATGGGATCAGGAAACATCTTATAATCATTGATTTGCACTCTACTTGTAATACTTCAATGACAAATTAACGGTAACATACATTTTCCTTGTTTTTACCTTATTTTATCTGGGCTCCTCCTTTTTTCTTTCTTCTTCTTAGGCTTGTAGGAACTAGAGGTGTCTTCCCTGTCTGGAGTTTGTGGTGCGGATCTCTTGTTCTTTTTTGATTTGTAACGAATTTCATCGGGTGAGTTACCGCCGATGGGAGATCCTTCAGGAGATCGCTGGAAAGTTTTAAGAATTCTCCAATAAAGTTTTCGCACTTATGATACGTACACGTAAATAATATCCTAATCCTTATTGTAATAATCAACAAATACATTTTTTTAGCAAAAAGATGAATACATTTTTAACAGTAAAAATGATATTGTACATACATACATACATATCGAAGAAGCAGTGAGAACAGATCTCTAAACTTTTCTAAGTGCAACTTTTGTCTCCTCCACATTCATACATCTCGTCATGCACAACCTTCTTTTATTCATTTTCTCACTTTGTATTGTATTATATAACACTTTAGTTGTATACAGTACAACCTGGCAGACATTGCCATGTGGCAATCTCTTCCAATCAACCAGAAAGATGATAAAGAGGCCTTAAGTGAAAAGCAGGCTATAATCCTTCTTTTTTAAATCTGGGTTCCAGCGGGATTTAACCCGCAACCTCCGGATTGGGAGACAGGCGTCTTACCAACTAGGTCACTTTACCTTTTTTTTAAATTTGATTCAACCATATTTTGTTCAGTCTACCTCTTACACGCATATCTTGCACTTATGACTTGAATAGTCGCTTAATCATTCTTTCATTATGAATTCTGTCCACATGTCCAAACCGCCATAGAGAGCATTTCAACATCTTACTTAAAACATCCATGTATTCATTCCGCCTTCTTTCATACATTGACACTCTTTTTTTCTTAGCATACGCATCTCCACAGCATTAATTTTACTTTTATCCCTCTACCAAATTCAAGTTTCACTTCCATGTGTCAAGGTGGGCACCAACGCAAAATGTATTGTTATTTTTGCGAACATTTCTATATTTAAATTTTTACATACATATGTAATTTTGTCGTTATTATGTACTGTATTATTAACCCGCATTAAGTCAATTGGTAAAGTAATCCTTTAAAATAAGTAATATGACATCAATTAAAGTGACTAAGATCTATGTTATTTGACATAGAGTGGTGTATCAATAATGATATTGGTTGTCATAAGCAACGTTTCCCCTAATTTTTTCATTGTGTGTGCGGCCCATCAACTTATATGTGCTTTATTCGAAATACGTAACATAATACGAGTAGGTAGAGTCCACGCGGTGTAAGGAAAGAATATGCGACTGTATCGAACTATAGCGTAGGTATGCAGAGCGTGTGATTGTGTTAGTCAACTCCTGTGTGCTGATTGGTCAGTTTCTAGTATTAGTGTGTCATCGTGTCAAAAAAATGGTTATATCCTTTCTTTGGGATGTGTGCGGACAATTTTTAACAGATCTGCGGCCGCACACGTGCACACCTTAGAGGGAATGTTAGTCATAAGGCATTCAATGTACTTCCTGTTTTAAAACATTATAAAATAATTCATTTTCTCTAAGATTGTACGGAACTCAAGATCAATTTGAAAGGTGTCTGAAAGTAAAGTGAGACCAACAAGTTGTATTGAACACCTCTAAATGTAAATTCATGATGTTTTCAAGAGCTGGGATCCAGTAGTACTTAATCGATGTTCAGCCCATCATCAACACTACTTAAGACCTTGGCACCATATTCAACATTTAATTTACACCTGGTTCTCATATTGAGAGTAAATGTTTATTTCCAAATAAAAAATTGTAATAAAAGTTTCATAGGCATTTGGCAGTGGTAATGTTATGTAATCTATATAAAATTCACTGGTGCGTAGATTGGAGTGCGACTCAATCATATGGAATCTGAAAGGAATCCAAAAGATAATTGAGGGAGTCACCTTTATTGCAGAGTATGGATTTACCCATGGCTCTATCCCACATTTGTCTAAATGGGATATTACTCCTTAAGCGTTATAATATGTTGGGATATTACTCCTTAAGCATTAGAAGAGATCCATGCACCTGTTCATACATATATAAATTGCTAACAGGGAAAAGTAGCAAATCTCTTGTTAATTAACAAATTGTGAATTAAGATTGTTTTCATTTCATTCACGAACATTTGGAATGACTTTTCCAATATTGATATCTTCCATATCTCGATGGATAAATTCAGGATGACATCCTTAATAAATTTTGTAGGCATAACTGAGCTACCTTACGTGGATGAATGAGTACAATTGTTTCTGTTGGTATTTTAACATATTCAGCCTTTTCCATTTTTTTTTCTTCCTTTAATATGCATATTATTTGATGTAATTGGGTTAAACCCGTATTAAATGTTAAATAAAACAAAAATTAGGTAAATTCCACAATCATGAAATTTGTCACGCATTAAAAAGATTTCTGTGCTAAACATTATTTCTGGAAAATTAAAGTAACGTTTATTATGTTCTGAAATATTTTTGATGTTAAAATATATTTAGTTTCAAAAATACTATAATTATAGCAGTCTAACTGTTGGTTTCAATAATGACAAACTAAATCATAATACGTCATCAGTGTATTTGGGACTATGAGTGATTCCGTGCCAAATATGTTCTAACACATCGATCAATAAGTCCCGGGACTCACTACTAAAACAACATTTGTTTGCCAAAATTCTTCTTTATTCATCAACATAGTCTCCTTCAAGAGCGATACATTCATTCCAATGCTTTCCTAACTTTTCTATGCCAGCCGTGTAGAACGATTTATCTTTGGTTTCAAAATAGGCGTTAGTATCGGCAATCACTTCTTCATTGGAGCCAAATGTCTTTCCCTGGAGGATCTTTTTGAGGTCTGTGAACAGCCAATAGTCGCTGGGGGCCACATCTGGAGAATACGGTGGGTGCGGAAGCAATTCGAAGTTCACATCGACTTGTGACATGGTGCATTGTCCTAATGAAAGAGAGCTTAGTTCTTCTTCATATGGGGCCGTTTTTTTGCAATTTCTGCCTTCAAACGCTCCAATAACGTTATGTAATATTCCCTATTGATGGTTTTTCCCTTTTCAAGGTGATCGATGAATATTATGCCATGCGCATCCCAAAATACGGAGGCCATAACCTTCCCGGCCGACTGTTGAGTTTTTGGTCGCTTTGGACGACTTTCACCGGCTGCTCTCCACTCAGCTGACTGCCGATTTGATTCCGGAGTATAGTGGTGGATCCAAGTTTCATCCATTGTCACATACCGATGCAAAAACTTCTGTTTATTTTGCGTAAACAGTGCCAAACAGCGCTCTGAATCATCGATGCGTTGTTGTTTCTGTTCCATTTTGAACAAACGCGGCACCCATTTCGAAAAAAGCTTTTTCATGACCAAATGTTCATGCAAAATAGTGTGAACACTACCAAATGATATCTTCAGGAGGATGTCAGCTATCTCACGCAACTTTACTTTGCGATTTTCCATCACGATTTTGAGGGTTTTTTTTTATGTTTTCTGGTGTAACAGCCTCATTTGGGCGACTAGAGAGTTCAGCATCATTTGTGTCTGTACGATCGCGTTTGAAATCAGCATACCACCGACAAATAGTTGTTTTCGACGGAGCAGAGCCCGGACAACACTTTTCAAGCCATCGCTGAGTTTGAACGGTATTTTTTCCCATTAAAAATTAATGTTTTATCAACACACGAAATTCGGTAGTTCCATTGTTTTGAAAATAGCAAAAGTAGCATCACTAAAATCACTGTAACTCAATGACACAATGTCATGAAAGTTTGACACGTAACTTCTTAAACTTGTTACTAACTGAGAATGGTATGGATTTGTTATTAGAGGTGCCATCTGTTGGTTAGTCCCGGGACTTATTGATCAATGTGTTATGGTCTATTTTGTTGGTTAGACTAATCCTTGAAAATCAATTAGCACATGTATGATAAAAAGAAAACAGCTTTTTCCTTGATATATAATAAAAATCAGTAATTTTGAAAATAAATTTTTGTTTTTATGAAATAACTTAGATATTACTTTTATTTTACATATGTAAAAAATGTGAATTTTTTATCTAAGTTTTTGAAATTAAGGTAATTTGAAAACTTTTTCAAAAGGTGGCCCATCACTCGTGTTCCAGTTTTAAACATTCATAATTTTTTTAATTGATTTGCGTTTAATTTTTTTTAGATAATTTAAAATGCATTTTTAGTTTTATTATGGAGAATTTAACAGATAAATGCAAGAAAGTGGAGTGCATTTTCTTGATGGAGATTGTCCAGCAACATCGATGATTGAAAAGTAATTGCATGTTTTCGACAGCAGGAATCAATAGTTGACTTGCCTCGCGCTGTAAGACAGCGTACTTTCTACACTAATGAGAATATTCAAAAGGTACAAAAGTGTTGCTGATAATCAAGCAATTTCAACCAGAGGTCATTCAGGTCAGCTCTGAACGGCATAACAACAAATCTTAAGAAGTAATTTGCACCTTTTTCTATACAAAATTCAGTTGGTGCCAAAAGATCCACAATGCTTTGAATAGGAGCATTGGAGCATGACTTATGGGCCACCTGTACAAGGAATATTAAGCACAATTACATAAGGATTCAAATATTGATAGCAACAAATGTTTTAAATTTTCTAATCTTTGACAATAAGTAGGAAATTAACAGATTTGGTAGCTTTTAAGAGTACAATAATAAAAAAAAACTTTATTTTAATTTCTAGACTCAATTATAAGTTTTGTGTGTTGTTTTTACCACATATTTTTGTTATGGAGTTAGCTTAGATAATGAATATATTTTAGCTAGAAAAGATTGGATAATGTTTAATATCATCCCATATTAATAACATTGTACTTAAAATTCACCATGTTGTGGACTGAAAAATGTTTGCAAACAGCATGGAATTGACATTCTTGGGTCTTCAGTCACACTTGCATAAACTACAGCAATATTTTCGGCTGAATGGCCTGTGCGAAGACACACTTCGGAAGAAGGCTTCTTAGTGTTTTGTACACACCTATTTTTCTTGAATTGATTCACTAAATTGTGAATTGTTTGCTGACTTTTGGACGATTATGCGAACCGAAAATATCGCCAAATTTGTGAATAATATTTTTTATTGAACGTGAATTTTTGTAATAAGTTTGTATTATTATAATGAGTCCTCAAACTGTGTACAAATTCATGACTGAAATTGTAATGGATTATAGATAACAGTTGTCAAACGTAGCCATAAAAAAATGTACCTTTGGCAAACATAACCTAAAGATATCCTATAGGTACTACTAAAAAACCCTGATTAATCCTGCATCAATAAAGTAATTTATGAAAATAAAACAATTATAAGTATTTAATTATTATCAGACCAAATACATATTAAATAAAAGTATTCTATATTAGAAATTTCCAAAGAAAAATTTACTAAATATGCTGTTCAGGTACATATTTCCAACTTAATGCTTTTATTAGCTTTTTATCTTATCATTGCTAATTCATTGTGCGTTGAAGTTACTATAAATGATATATAAGATATGCTTCAAGTAAACAACTAAGAGCTTACAAAATAAAGTCTCCTTGAAATTAATAAGCAAGATGAATTAGAGGCAGTTGAATCTCCTATGACATTTCTTTTAGGGGGTTTATAAAGACATTTTAAAACATCCTAAAAATATTAAAATTTTTAAATTCCTAATATTTCATTTTGAACATTAGCAACAAATTAACTTGTTTATTAAATAAAACTGATAATTCAAATGCCTATAAAATTTCCAGCATACAGTTTATGAGACAAAATATATATATCATATAAATATAATATTTTAAGAAAAACTAAATATACTAAATGCATATATATACGGAGGGGGTGGTCCGATAAGTACTTAGCCTACAAAAGAATAACAAAAATTTTGGAAAAGTGGCGATTTATTTCTCAACATAATCTCCTTTGAGTTCGATACACTTGACCCAGCGATGCTCCAACTTCTTTAACCCGTCTGAAAAATACGTTTTCTGGAGGTCTGCAAAGTAGGCCTCCGTGGCGGCGGATAACCTCCTCATTCGACTCAAATTTCTGCCCGGCGGAGTGACTTTTTCAAATTTGGAAACAAAAAAAAGTCGCACGGGGCCAAATCCGGAGAATACGGGTGTATGGGGCAGCAGTTCGTAGCCTAATTCTACCAATTTGGCCGTGGCGATGGCGGAAGAGCACTTTTTTCTTCGCCAAATGGGGCCGTTTTTTCTGCAATTCGGCGTCGAATCGGCCCAATAATTCGGCATAGTAGAGCCCTGTGACCGTTTTGCTTGACCGTTCTCCAGGAAGTCGGTGTAGATCACACCTTTTGAATCCCAGAAAACGGTGGCCATCACCTTTCCGGCCGATAGGACAGTCTTCGCCTTGTTCGGAGCACTTTCGCCGGGTGAAGTCCACTGTTTCGACTGTTCCTTGGTCTCGGGTGTGTACCAGTGTATCCATGTTTCGTCGACGGTCACGAAACGACGCAGAAACTCCTTCGGATTGCGCTTAAACATCGTCAAACACATTCTGAAGTGGTCTCACGGTTGCGCTTGTTGTCCGGAGTGTGCAAACGCGGCACCCATCGCGCCGACAGCTTTCTCATGCCCAAATACTTCATCCAGGATATGACCCACACGGTCTTTTGAAATGCCTACTGTCTCAGCTATCTCGCGCACCTTCAATCGGCGGTCTGCCAATACGAGATCGTGGATTTTTGTCACGTTATCACTCCGTGGTAGCCGTTTTCGGGGCACCTGGGCGTGGCTCATCAAAAACCGACGTGCGACCTTCACGTTGAAACTCATTAAACCAATTTTTGACGGTCGCCATCGAAGGAGAAGAGTTACCGTACACAGCATCCAAGCGCTCTTTGATTTCGCGTGCGCGATTTCCCTTTCAAAAAACAAGAATCGAATCACCGACCGATATTGCTCTTTTTCCATTTTTCTCAAATCCGCGGACACGCTCGCTTCCACACGCGATCAAAACAAAACTATGCGTCCGATTCGGCTGAAATTTTGACAGTAGTTGTCAACGAGAATGTACTACGCGATAAACAATTGCTCTTGTGATAGGTGGTGCCATCGGGCGGTGAGGCTAAGCACTTATCGGACCGCCCTCAGTAAATTTGAATACTGGTCTTAAATCCAATAAAGCAGTAAGAGCATATATCAAATAAAAATACCAGTAGAGCGCTGATTATCCGTGGTAATTAGGAGATACTCGAGCCCCGGGTAATTGAAAACACACGGTTAATTCCCAATTAAGTTTTTGACGAGTTAAATATTATTAGAGTTGAAATGAAAGATACAACTGCTAAATGCCGGTATCATACAGCGGCAATTACATACATACATACATATATATATATATATATATATATATATATATATATATATATATATATATATATATATATTATATATATATATATATATATATATATATATATATATATATATAATATATATATATAGATATATATATATAATATATATATATATATATATATATATAATATATATATATATATATATATTATTGGGTGTACAAATAAGTCACCGCCGTTTGACAAAAGTTGGCGCCACCAGTAAGTTATGGTTAAAATTGTCAGATGTAAAATGTCATTATCGGAAGGTTGGACATCTGTCAACAACATGACCTTGAAAATATTAGTGAATTTTTATCAGTATAACATATTTTTTTGTGTTCGAAAATGTCAAGTTTTGAGCCGAATAAGCGTCATTTGCGGGAACTTTTGATTTACTTCTTCAATTTGAAGAAATCTGCAGCTGAGGCGCATCGATTGCTTGTAGAAGCATATGGTGAGGCTGCCTTAAGTGAGAGAAGTTGTCGTGAGTGGTTTCAAAAGTTTAAGAACGGTGAATTTGACATCGAAGACAAAGAACGTAGCGGAAGGCCGAAAGTGTACGAAGACGCGGAATTGGAAGTATTATTGGATCAAGATTCGTGCCAAACGCAAGAAGAACTTGCACTTACATTAGGAGTGACTCAACAAGCAATTTCACATGGGTTGAAATCATTGGGAATGATTCAAAAACAAAGAAATTGGGATTCATATGAACTGACACGGAGATACTTTGAATGCCAATTTTCCACATGTGAAATGCTGCTTGCCAGGCATAAACGAAAGGGTTTTCTGCACCATATAGTCACTGGTGATGAAAAATGCATCCATTATGATAATCCAAAAAGGAAGAAATCATGGGGATCCCCTGGTCATGCTTCAACATCTACGGCTAAGCCAAATATTCATGGAAAAAAACTCTTGTTGTGTATTTGGTGGGATCAGCTTGGTGTCGTGTATTATGAGTTGCTCAAACCGAATGAAACCATTGCTTGGGGGCTGTCTACCGAACATAATTGATGAGATTGAGTCGAGCACTTCGAGGAAAAGCGCGCCCACTACTACGCCAGACACGACAAAATTATTCTCCTGCATGATAATGCTAGTCCACATGTTGCGGCAACCGGTCAAAACCTATTTGGAAACACTCAATTGAGAAGTTTTAACCCCACCCGCTGTATTCACCAGACATTGCTCCTTCTGATTACCACTTGTTTTGATCGATGACGCATGGCCTGTCTGAGCAGCACTTCACATCATATGAAGATACCAAAAATTGAGTCGATTCGTGGATAGCCTCAAAAGATGATGATGATGACTGACGCGGTATTCGTATGCTGACAGAAAGATGGGGAAAAGTAGTGGCAAGCGATGGGTACTACTTCGAATAAAACATGAGGTTCCGTTCTTTCACAATAAATGCCCATTTTTTTATAAAAAAACGGCGGAAACTTATTTGTACACCTAATATATATATATATTATATAT